>VWYH01009963.1:0-35026 GCA_013399365.1 Pampusana beccarii
TGTTTTGTTTTGTTTTTAAGAAAGAAACTGAAATGTGAGAGTTAATCACATGCAGCTGTAATTTTACCACGGAAATGCGTATATAAGTAGAAGGTGTTTAACCTCAACCTACCCATAAAAATCAAAATTATGTCTGTCTTACATCTAAGATAAGAAATTAATTACATTTAACCAATATAATTCATTTATGACAAGTCCCAAACTCAAGTATTTGATGTACAACACAGACCAGACGTAGACATTTCTCAGCCATTCTTGGTCTTTGGCAATGAAATCCGGTACATGTGTAGAAGACATGAGATTAACCGCAAACTTAAAACTGAAGTGAAGGACTATTTTTTCACCAGAATAAAAGGGGAAGCACTAAAGCACCAGAGTTTAGACGTAACACTTCCATTTACTAGGTGTGTAATTTATCAATAACATTCAAACTGATAAAGGGACTGAAGAATTTATTAATGTGTCAATAACATATTTGCAGGCAATTCTGAGTTTTACACAGTGTTTTAAATCCGCCCACCTCCCTTTTCCATTGTCTTAGACAAATTTCTTTCTGACCAAAGCTCCCAGAAATCTTAAAGAAATCTAAGGAACAAGCCGTGAGATTAATCAATTTGTTTAGGGAGGCAGGAACTGGGACAGGTGAAGGATCACTTGCAGCTCCAGCAGATCCTATGGAAAGTGTGGAAGATGCTGTTAACTTCCGCCCAGCAGCTCCTTTCAGGAGAAGGTATGCAGGAGAAGCTGGGAAAGAGGGCATCCCTGAAATGACAAAGCAAGAACGTATTCCCTTCTGGTTCTGCTGAACGGTGGAAAGCAGCGTCGGGGCATGAGTTTCCTACATTTCTCGAGGAAGCTGGGCTCACCTTGCACCTTTCTTCTAGTGAGCACCAGTTCAAGGAGGGCAGCTCTAGGGAACACAAGAATTTCACATTTCTGTCAAAAGCTCATTAAAATACAACATATTTGTGTCTATCCTAGATACAAAAGGTTTCGGATTCACAAAACCATGACTACAAAAATTAACATTGAAGCCATTCTCAGGCATAAAATAAACCTTTCTAGATCAGGCTAATCTCATCAACTTCGATTAACCATTGAATGTTCTTCAGCTGTGAGGGAAAAATCAAAGACGACCTGTGATGCGTTCTTTGTCACTATTATTCTGGGCTGTCACTTGACGGTTGAGGTTAAATTGCTACAGGTAAATTGTAAATTACAGGTAAATTGTAAATTAGGTTAAATTGTTTTAGGTAAAATTGTTACAAGAAATCCTGTCAATGTGCTGAAGAACAGATCAAAAACATAACATGGGTGATGAAGAAAACTTTTCTCCCTATATTTAAGGATTTTTTTTTCACCTTGGGTCAGTTACCTCATGTGACTAACAGCGACCTGCTAGAAGTGGTACTGACATACCTAAAGGGTGATAATAAAGGCCTTGGAAAACTAACTCTTCAGCCAAAATGCTAGAACTGCATTATCATCTGGCTGCTGGGTTAGGATACAGATGCACCAGTGAGAATATATTGTCCACATTATTATTCTACATGGATAGGCACTGGGCACTGGGCCACCAGAGGGTGATGGCAAAATCAGTGAAGATACAGGTCTTTGCAGTTTTTCTAACCAATACAGAAAAAGCAGAGGGATCCCAACCAAATCTCATTGATGCCCTCATCAAAATGTCTCACCACTTTTAAATTAGATAAGCATTGCAGCCCAATACCATGAAATAAGGCCCTAAAGTCTGGGTAATCTCCAAAAATAAAAACTTTTATATTTTTAGATTTGTGTCTATCTATACATTAATTTTCTTTCATGCACCAGACACATTGTGATTTTCTACTTATACGCACTGTTTGATATTTATAAACACCAAGCACTGTTTTCAGTTACTCTGAGAAACAATTTGATGCTTCTAGCAACAGGTATTAATATTATCTGATTGCTCAATAAGGCAGACATTACCTTGAATAGATGCTAGGCCACTCTTACCGCTAGAAAGGGTTTTTCTGTTGTAATTTGACGGTAGGTTTGTTGAATTAAACATGTTTAAGATACAATCTATTTGTGTAAGCTCCATATGACTTGTGTAGATCAGCTTTAGTTTTTGTTTTTATAGCCCACTGTAAAAAGGACAGTAGTGTTCTCTCAGTTTCTTTTATATAGTGTGCTCCACTTAGTGAAGAAAAGTAAAATGTAGTGTTTCAATCACATAGACAGTTCCTCTCCCTGAAACTTCTGGAGAATCAGAAGTGGAAAAAGCATTACTTCTGTAAATGGAAATTTACTTATCTTACCAATTGTCATCCTTCAGGGCAGTGGCATTTGTGCTGATACTTATAAGGATAAGTAGGTGTAAGAAGTATTTTTGCCTGATCTCACAAACTGAAAGGGCACTGTTAGACTAAAAAAATTTTTTTAATCCTTTGTAAGAACTTTGATAATGCAAGTATCTTTTATTTACAGCAGTTTTGCTGGCTTTCTGTTTTTCTTTTTCATTCAATTCGAACAATAAAAGCAGACCAGGCAGCCTCATTTTTGTGTGTATGCATTTTAACTTGCTGTCTCATATGTGGTAATACAATATTGTGGTGTTTGAGCTGAAATCCCCTGTTTACTTTCAAGACACTCCACTGTTACAAACTGTTTTTCAAACACTTTAAAACTATATATACAAAGTACAACAAATGCCCAAATGTTAATGTAGGGTTTTTTGTTGTCGCAAGTATCAACAAATATCCCTTAAACTAGCGAAGAAAGAAAGAATCTTTCACTACTGTGAAATATTTTATCCTACTTTGTTAGCTTGTTTCCCTCATGACTGATTTCAGTTTCCCCAGCTGATTGTACAGAACTTGTACAGACCACTTAAAAATGATAATAACTTGTTATTGCGAAACTATAAGAATTAGTGGTGTGTTTCAACAGCTGCTGTAGCACCTGAAAGTACTTCATGATTTTTCTCCTTCTTTTTAAATCTAGCTCTCCGTCTCATGCTTTTTTAATGCATCTGGAGTTTCCTACATACAACCTAAGTGACAAGAAGTTTTTGACAAGACAGACAACCAACGCAATTTCTATACTTTTGAGATAGCATGATAAGGCGATGATATTTTTTATTTGATTGTCAGCTGCAACATTCTGCTTGCAGCTCCAGAATGAAATGAAAAGTCATTCCAAAGTGATGGGGACATTTGCATGTGCCAAGCAACATGGTTTCTTCTTATGAGGCCATTGCTCATGCAGAGGGCACCTTAATACTCACATGCAATATTCTTAGAATACAGAAAATACCTGACCTTGTAGCTCTCTGGGACACTGTTATTATATACCCTCAGGGAGAGATCATCAAATATGTGTTTTCACATCATGCATGCCAAATTCTAAGCCAGGACTTCTATACATTATCTAAATGCTTTTCAGAAATCAACTTCAAAATTTGAAGAGGTTTTTGGTTTTTTTTTAAGCAAGAACATTCCAGAGATGCATAACACTGTTCCAGATAGATGTTTGTTATTTAGAAAAATATCTAGGTTCAAACTTAAGCCTGCATACATTCTTCAGTGTGTATCAAAATACTTTTAAAAGTTTGGCTTTTTTTCCTGTCTGTTGCTATCATTCAAGCTTGTTTTCAAGTATTTTAAACATAAAAACGTATGGCAGGCTGTAAGCCTAGTTCAAGAATTCACTACAGGCTACAGACTGCAGAATGACTCAGGTGCTATAGGTGTAATTTACCACTGTCACTGATGTACATTGTATTTAACAGCATTAATTTGCATAAATTTTAACTGTAAAAGGATTGTGCTGTGATAATAGAACAGGAGGATCTGAAGACGGAAGGTATATCTGATGAGTGGGACTAAACTTATTATTAGGACTACTGAGAAATTCTAACCCCTGTCAACTATTTTTATTAATGAAAAAAAAATCTTTCCCTTCCCTTCCCTTCCCTTCCCTTCCCTTCCCTTCCCTTCCCTTCCCTTCCCTTCCCTTCCCTTCCCTTCCCTTCCCTTCCCTGTTTTTCTCATATATTTCTCATTTTTCCATCAGTTTTTTGCTGGAATTCCCTCATTCTGAGTTTCTATCATAAACCTTCTATGAATTTTTTTAAAAATAAACCTGATTATTAACTGCCATCAAGCTACTGTTGTGCTGTGCGCTATCTGGAGTTCTATCATCTTTAACATAAAATCTGTGTTGCAAACCATGTGCTTTAATTTTAAGTGAGCTAAGATAAACTAGCTGCCTAAATGTAAAGTCCCGCAGGAGACATAACAAAGGCTACCTTTGTCACAATTTAGGTAGCAGGTTAAAATGCCATGTCTCAGGCAGGATTCATATTTACATGGTCAACTTGCGATGCTTCTTTTTAACACAAAATGCACCCTTTTTCTCAGTGAAGACAGTCTCACTCATCAAATATTGCACTACCAAACTTGTATATATGCTATATGCATATATTTTTATATATAAAATACATCAGTTAATGATAATTTACTGTTGTGAGAGGTGACAGACTGTACTCCGAAAGATGAAACATTTCTGTCTTCATTCTTAACAGCTTTCCTACACACAGCACTTCCTACATACATCAGCCCTGACTTGGAGGCGGTGATCCTCACTGCAGGACACTTTGACTGTAGCCTGTTGGAACTGCTAGCCCTTAGGTATAGGACCCAGAGCAAGACTGAGTTCTGTTTATTGAAAAGATTGGTACTTCTGGATTTGAAGCAAATGTCACCCAAACTGCAGCTGTTAAGCTTTAGGAGCAGCAGCTGGTATAATGCATGTGCTGCAACTGACTGAGATGGCAAACCTACCCGGTTTTGGTAAAACAGTGGAGAGCACAGTGAGTTTCTGTCATCCTGTAATGAAAGACCCAATGCCATCTAGGCCATAATCACCTGTTCTCTTGTTTGAGGTCAACAGAAGCAACAAGGGCTAAGGAAGACACACAAGAGTTATAGTATCTAATTTAGTGACGTCTGTGTCTTCTGAAGGCCAAATGTGAGGTGGAAGAAGCCTCTTAAGGTCAGGCGTCATGTTAAAGAGAATGAAGAAATGCTAGTACAATTGCTTTGTTTCACCCTGCAGACAATACGGCTGAATGTCAAATTCCTCCACTGTTTTGCCTATAAAAAGAATGAAAAAGAAATTCTACATTCTTGTTCCTTTTTCCTCTGGTCTCCCTTGAAGTAAAAGAAAGTACTTCACCTTATCATGTATTTTAATCTAGACATTCTTACCACTGCCTTATCACTCGCAATTTCCAAACCAACTGTTTTCTTTTAATGCTTTCATTTAAATGGTTGGAGAAATGGGCTAACGGGAACCTCACGCAATTTAGCAAAGGGAAATGTCAAACCCTGCACCTAGGGAGGAATAACCTATGCACCAACATACGGGCAAGCTGCACAGACAGAAGATTGGCAGAGAAGGCCCCAGGGCTTCAGGGGACACCAGACTGGATGTGAGCCAGCATGACATCAGGAGAAGTGTTGCCAGTAGGTTGAGGTGATCCATGCCATTTTCTCAGTGCTGGTGAGGCCACACCTGGAGTGCTGTGTCCAGTTCTGGCCTTCCTAGTACAAGACAGACATGGAGCTACTGGATGGAGGCCATAGAAATGCCACAAACATGATCATAGAATCACAGAACAATTTTAGTTGGAAAAGACCTTTAAGATCATCAAGTCCAACTGTCTGCCTAACACTGGCACTGAACTATGTCCCTAAGAACCTCATCTATTAATCTTTTAAACACCTTCAGGGATGGTGATTTAACCACATCCCTGGGCAGCTTGTTCCAATGCCTGACAACCCTTTCTGTGAATAATTTTTTCCTAATATCTGATTTAAACCTTCCCTGGTGCAACTTGAGGCCGTTTCCTCTTGTCCTCTCACTTGCTATTTGGGAGAAGTGACCAACGCTCTTCATGCTACAACCTCCCGTCAGACAGTTGTAAAGAGTGATGAAGTCTCCCCTCAACCTCCTTTTCTGCAGACTAAACAACCCCGGTTCCCTCAGCCATTTCTCAAAAGACTTGTGCTCCATATTATTCCCCAGCTTCGTTGCCCTTCTCTGAACTCGTTCCAGTCCAGTTGAAGGACTCATTTAAGTTCCACATGAAGGAGTATCTCTCCTATGAGGAAAGTTTGAGAGAGTCAAAACTGTTCAGCCTGAAGAAGAGAAGGCAGAGGGATTTCATCCATGTTTATAAATACCAGATGCAGCGAGTAAAGAAGAGAGACCCCTCTCCATGGTGCTCAGTGACAGGCAGTGAACAGGAGGCAATGAGCACGCTGTGAAATGCACAAAATTCCATTTAAGAATAAGAAAACTGTTTTACTGTGAGGATGGTCTTAAACTGGTAAGGGAAATGGTTGAATGAACTGTCTATACATTTAATCATCATGTCTAGCCCTCAGTATCATGAAGAAAATGACAAGCAGAAGGTAGGTCTTCTCACTACAACATCACTAGGTAGATGGCAGTGAGGTGTTACACTGACAAAATAAGCCAGAAACCAAGTACCAGGCCCCTCACACTTCAAACAACAGCTTTGATAAAGTTATCACTAATTCGAGATTACCTATAATAAAATATGAGTGAAAAATGCACTAAAACATAGAATGAAGCCAAATTACAGTTCTTGGATGGTGTGTTGGCTCTAAGCCAACATTGGTGAAGCAATGCAACTAATCCTGTGTGGGACTCAGCACCAGTTCATGTCTTCACTCATCAGATTAATGAGAAATTCACCCCCACAAAACTACTTTCACAAAGTCAGTTTAATGCTGCTCTGTCTCAGCAGAAAAAACTGTACACAACTTAACATAGGGAAGTAATAGAATTATCATTTGTGCTTTAGACACAGTGAAAAATATTTTTGCCTTACAGTCAGGAACTCTTATGCAATAACATAATCAGGTATTATTTTCAATTTTAAAATAGCCAGTGATCTCTGTATGAAGATTCAAACCTAATTTCCTTCAAGTGAACTTCATGAAGCTTCAGAAGATTAAAAAAAAATCTTCAAGAATGCCCAGATATGTTCTTTTTTTTTAATTGCCGTCCCCCCTATAGTTACAAGATCAGGAGAAAGCATGAAAGATTAAGTGGCAGATGAGATAATAGACAGGATAATTACAGAGAGTTAAAGCCTCAGATTTATTTTTAAGATGTTCAAGATCTATTTAGAAAAGCCCTTCGCTAACTTCTGTGAATCTAAAAAGAATTATCCTCACATATTGAACAATGATGCGACTAATGGTGTTAAACCTTCATCATTCCCCATTGTAAAACAGTCTATACAATAACTGGTCACTGTTTCTCCAGCACAAAAAGAAGAAAACAAGACTAGAAGGGTTGTAGTGCAGCAAAACCTCAATATGCCACAAAAAGAGATTTGTCGTGCTCTGTGCTTTCAGTGTGGGAAGTGACAAGGGAGTCCTGAATTTTCTCAACGAGCTAAGATGCAGAGGGAATTTAACCGCACTTCCCCCTGGAGGCTGCTCACAAGCTGCCATTTTGCTGCTATGGCAGAAGAGAGGTGATGCTAACTCAGGGCAAGAGCTGTTGTGAAAGGCAGGTAGATACTTCTCTGAAATGGGCCTGCACCAGTCTGATAGGGATAAAGAGAAAAGCAAACATAAACACATGTTGGAAGGTTTGTAGGCAAGTAAAGCATGTGGCTTCGCAAAGACACAGAAAGCTGGTTTCTGTATTGGCTTATTTTTGAGTCTGTGGACCTGTCTTGAGACTCCTCTGGTTTTGTTTCACTTTTCTAAGACAATGAATAAAAAAAACCCTGCTGCCTATTGTCAAAGCCATCTGCACACCTTCTGGTGCTATAACACTATTGAAATTACCACTTTTCAAGAAGCTTCTAGACTCTTCTGTTTGGGAATTCTTCTCTATTCTCTGTATTTTTACAGAAATTTATAAGATAATTATCACTTTCCTTCCCTTAGATTTTTTAAAAATATACTTAAATTAGAACTTTAAAAAAATTAAAATAGATATATATATATTTTAGGTATATACTTACATAAACATTTATTAGTAGATATAATTATATGTGTGTGTGTGTATATGTGTATACATTACACAAAGTTAGAATGCCTGTACTTGACTAACCACAATAAATTACAAAGTGTAGACAGCAGCACAACACATGAGGTGTTGTGTTTCCCTTCTCCTATTTGATGCCTGAAATAATACCAATTAAAAATATTCACGTTTAATTGCATTTTTAAAGCCATGAATGACAAGGGACAATTCTACAGAGGTATTTGAAGATGTTCTTAGTTTTTATCACTACATTTGCAATGGAGATTAACCTTAGATGTTTACTGAAAGTTCTTTCCTAGAATAAGGAAGTATGTAAAAATGTTTATTTGTATGGATAAAGAACAGACAACAAGAAGGGTACTACTATGGGCAGATTGAAGGAAGGGGCTGAATTCCTGAGGGTGAACAAGTAAAACATAGGGGTTAAGACTGGAAGAAGCAATGAAAATGAAAATCAATATTTTATGGTGGGTGAAAGAGAGAGAAATTTGCAGTGTGGCAGGGCGCAGGTAGGTGGTTAAACTGCAAGTTAGTGAAAATGTGTTTGCCTAACACAAAATGCTGAAGAGGTATTAGTGGAAACAACATTTGCTTTGCTCAGATAGAAAAGAGTGCTGACATAATTACAGTTGAAAATGAGGATGGCTCTGAGCCCCAAAAGACATTTCTTACCTGTGTGGATAGATAAGAAAGGCCTTGCCTCAGATATTATTCAGGAAGTATATACAAGAATTTGGAGATCTACACAGAAGACTACGTTGAAGATTATTATAGACCTCAATAGCAGTCAATACGATCATTTGCTCTACAGTAATTAAAACAGGTATAAAGAAGGGCTTCTCTTCTGAAAAGCTGCAAAAACAGTAAAAAGAAATCAATTAGAATTACCATGGCAACAACCAGCAATTTTATGTGCAAAAAATTAAAAAAAAATAAAACAGGAAAACAAAACAGAAAATCAAATGAGAATTTAAACAATGATAGAGCACACACTTTAGAGTGTGATTCTCAGTAACCTATTTCAAATATGACTTCAGATTAAACAAACTAATTTCGTGTTCTTGGTAGTTTAAAGATTCTGAAGAAACTGAGGCCTGACGAAGTTGGAGTATAAAAAGAAACCATAAAATCTTACGGTTTTTAGTGGTGAGAAGAGGAGAGCACAGAAAAAAACTGATTTTTACAAACCTATGTAGAAATAATTTTTACATGCTCATTTTCTTGTCATGTCATAAATAACCCATACAAGATAAACTGAAGAGTTTTGGTCTTATTTCTCTGTGCCAAATTCCCACCAACTTCAGGAATTGTTCAATAGCTAATGATGTAACTTTCCTGAGCTTTTCTGAAGTTGTTAAATCAAATTGCTGTGGCAAATAGACTACTGTCCTAATTCTCATTACAGTCCCTAGCAATGGGTCCACACTTTGTTTTGGAGCAGTGTTTTACAGGGCTCAGTGGACCTACAGTAACCCACTCTATCTCACACTGTGAGCTTGTAATAACACAACATAAGCCAACGGCAAAATTCAAGTTCTTAACTCTCTTACCAAGACATAAGAGAGACTCCAGAAGGACCTTAACGGGCTTGAGATGTGGGCCTGTGCAAACCCCATGAAGTTCAACAACGCCAAGTGCAAGGTCCTGCATATAGGTTGGGGCAATCTGAAGCACAAATACAGACTGTGTGGAGAAAGGATTAAAAGCACCCACAGAGAAGAGGACTTGAAGTATTGGTTGATGAGAAACTCAACATGACACAGCAATGTACACTCACAGCCCAGAAAGCCAACCATATCCTGGGATGCATGAAAAGAAGTGCGACCAGCACGTGGAAGGAGGTGATTCTGCCCCTCTACTCTGCTCTCGTGAGACCCCATCTGGAGTACTGCATCCAGCTCTGGGGTACCCAAAATAAGAAGGACATGGACATGTTGGAGCGGATGCAGAGGAGGCCACAAAAATGAACAGAGGGCTAGAACACCTCTCTTACGAGGAAAGGCTGAAAGACTTGGGGTTGTTCAGCCTGTAGAAGAGAAGGTTCCAGGGACACCTTATTGTGGCCTCTCAGTACTTAACAGGACCCTATAAGAAAGAAGGGGACAGACTTCAGCAGGGTCTGTAGTGAAAGGACAAGTGGTAATGATTTTAAACTGAAAGAGGATAGATTTAGATTCGATATAAGGAAGAAATTCTTCACTACGAGAGTGATGAGGCACTGGAACAGGTTGCCCAGAGAAGCTGTGAATGCTCCATCCCTGCCAGTGTTCAAGGCCAGGCTGAACGGGGCTTTGAGCTACCTGGTCTAGCAGAAGGTGTCCCTGCCCATGGCGGGCAGGTTGGACCAGGTGATCTTTAAGGTCCTTTCCAACCCAAACCAATATATAATTCTATGATTCTAAAAGGAAATAGTAACACTGCACAAGACAAGAAGGGGATAAAGAACTGGAAGAGATATAAGAGGCAGGAACCGAATGAGAAATTAATATGAAGGCATTCATTACATCTGATTTTTCTAAAATCAGTGTATCTCAGAAAGCATTTGCTAATATTCATATCTTTTATTCACACGACAGGAAATTTTTAGAGATCTGCAGGACAGTTTTCTGGTTTGATTGAAAACTAGTGACAAAATTTGATAAGCCTTGGTGAAAAATATTAATAAAAGATACAAAAATTGTACTTTGTTGAGCAGTGGTGTTAGCAGACTTTACACAAATGACTCTTCTAGGGAGAAGTCCATTTTACTTTTTTACCTTTAGCCCATGCTTTCATATCATTTATAATTTTGCACAATCTGCTTGTCTGTCATCAAGGTGTGTCTTCTTTTCTGGCACCCACATTTAATCCCTGGTTTCTTGAGTCTGATCCATTCTGAAATTATTCCGAACAGCAGCCTTGCTTCTGTGAAATTGCTTAAAAATTTTGAAAAAAAAGGCAATGTTGTTTTATCCTTCTGAACATGAATGCTTTAAGTCAGTTAATCAGTTGAATGCATTTATTGCACAGTGACACAACTTCATTACAGAGGAGTTTTAACATTATTGTATTTAATCACCTGAAAAACAGTAGACAAAATTGTTTTGCCTTTGGGAGCTGCCATATGTATCTTTCAAGGCTTTACACTTACAACGTGTGTAGTCTGTGTCCTAGAAAATAGATGGAACCACATCTGCATAACAAACTGTAAGTACCAAGCGTTAATGTTATGTTAACACGTCCAACCTTGGACCATAATGAGTCCCTCTTGTGCTGAGCACTTCGTAAGTTGTATTCCAGCACGATGATGAACTAATGCACATAGAGCTACTCAGCAAACAAACATCAGCCTTGGTGAATGAGAGTCCTGTGTCTCTGAGACATAGAAACAGGATGTCTCTTTCAAACTTTGCTTTCAACAGCGGCATATTTGAACCATTCACATGCTAACCTGACAACACTTGCGATACCTCTCTGCTAGAAGTGCTGGCACATTTGCCTCTTCAGTGCAGGAATTAGCACTACTTCAACTGCCACTGGAGCACTATATGCACCCAAAACAAGCAATGGCAGTGGCCTGTCTCAGGCAAAAGCTACCTATATGTAGTCTCTAGTGGTGCTACCCTGGGAGGGCTGGGTCCCTGTGACGCTGTTACCAGGAGGGTGAGACAGCCAGAAACAGCCCCACCACATATCCTGCCTGCTCATCCAGCATCTGCCTCACTCTTTCACTGTTGCCTTTCTCCTCTTCTCTTCCTGTCCCACAGTGGGACCAGCCAGGGATCCCAAGGACGGGATGACAAGATTCAGTTGTGCTCGTGATGGTGCCGGTTCTGCCAGGTGGCATTCCCTCTGCTCACCGGTTCAGGTCACCAGCAGCATTTTCAGTGAAAACGAACAATGAGTCACTTCATCTCCCCAGTGGTGCTCAGCATAAAGTCCCCATCAGATTACTGATTGTCTGCTGTAACCTGCTCTCTTAAACAGTTTTATTTCTGTTTAGTGAGTTATTACCTTTAACCCGTTTCCCTGGACTCATAGTTGCGCTAAGTCTGCAAAGACTAGACTAGTTCCCCAAATCTAGCCTCCCATTGTTTTATTTCTCCTTATCTCCTCTTTTGCCTCTCTCAGAAAATGCTTCAGCTTTCAATAACTGCAGACTTCAGATATCCCCAGCTAGAGATGTGCTGCTCTCTCATTTCTCAGATATTGGCTGAAAATGCTCCTGTAGTAAGAACGCCTGCTGCTGGCGAAGCTCTCAGGCATCTGCCCTCAATCTATAGGACAGTTTTCAGTTTTGATCTTTTTGTATAGATTCAGTCTGAGAACTTTGTTTCTGCCTGGAACTGGGCATTATAGCAGTGGAAGACACACTTACAGCTACAGATTTTTTTTTGTGGTCTGTCAGGCACTACTGTTTTTCCAGCTGAAATTTACACCACCATATTTGGCACTGGGATACTCTCTTGTTTCCATGTTTGCAGTTCTTCCTTGGAGCAAGCAAGGTTCTAACTATTGCAAGCTGAGATCAATATGCCACTACTAATCGCCTGCTTAAGCTGAATAGCCACCTACTGGATATTTTATGGACTGACCAGTGTAGACTTTATCACTAGTGCTGGATAAACTAATTTTCATCTTTGTAAGTGTGAATCAGACTCTGAAAGAAAGACTGAACTGATGTAAGTGACTGCACAGGGAAGAAAAATCAGCAAGGCAAGCTTGTTTTGACTTAAAAGTTAACTTTTTTGAAAGGAGTGATTTAAGCCAAACTATCCAAAATTCTGCAAAATCTGGGGGCACAGCTGTGTCATATAGATTTTTTGTTTTTTCTAAGATTCAGGTAAGTATGTGTATTTGATACCAATAACAGTAACCCTCTTCCCTACCCTGCTCCAGAAAAAGCAGAATAAAGGTTGTATAAGTGCATTTTCTATCCGCTCCCTCAGCAGAAATCAGGTCAGCCCTATTTACAGCTACATTAGCATTCAGATCAAGCTCATTTAACTCTCATTCCCACCCAAACATCTTATTAGAGCAGTCTGTCTAGGCTCTTCACACACAACGGATTTTGTCATCCTTTCCACATTTGGCCACTTGAAAGGTGTGTCAGTTCCTCTGACTTGCAGTACAGCAGCCAGAAGCAGCGCTCGCGAGGTTGTGGACCAAGTTTTGTGAGTCATCCACATCCAAATCCTGAATCCACCCAAGCAGAGAGTTATTCTCCTCAATGGCATTGAGCATTCATAAGGTATCAGCCCCCAAAAACCCTGGTGGACCTAGTGCAGTAATGTTGCATTGGAAATAACTGTGACAAATTTTGCAGCTTCTGGAAAAATCCTTTGAAAGGCATAGTATGCATTAGGTTACAACAATAAATATTTGAGCACCTGCAACACCAAAAAATATTACTTGATCAGAAGCGAACAGATAGACATGCTATTTCAGTATAGAGCGTGGTGAATATCAAATCAATAACTCCTTTTAAACGCACTATGGTTTTGGTAGATCTCCTACTATCAGAAAGTCATGTTTTAAGAAACTGTGAACCTACAGAATGACTGAGTCAACCTAGGATAGAAAATGTGGACCTCTAGCTTTAAAGTTTAGGAATGCCATGTCAGTGTTTCTGGGAACAGCATTTCCACCGGGAAATGAGACTAGATGCCACTTCTGAGTAATTCCTCCACCCTTTAAAGAGCAGACAGAGAGAAATGTCAGTAGGTGGAGCTGCCTTTCCCGCAGCTGACGGAGAAGTTTCTCTGCAGAATGAAGTTGTATTTGCAGATGCTCGGTTAGCTCTTCACAGTCCCTGGCAGATGGTCCTCAAACAAAACATGAACACGCAAGAATGTGGCTTTTACATCATGTTACCGAAGTCCACAAGGCAGGAGAAGACAGAACACAGAATTGACAGTGTTTGTCAGCACAAGCTGTTTGTTTCTTCTTTTTTTTTTCCTCTTCTCTTTTCTTTTTTCCCCTAGTCATGAGGAATGTTATTATTTTAAAGCATTACACTTAGCTCCAGAGCATTTTGTATGCAACAGTAAAGCACACTACTATTCGTGCATGGACTGAAGGTAGTGCTAATGTAAATATGTCTATTTTCATCATCTTCAGTGCTGAGATACATGAAGTACATCTTCGCAGATGACAATCAGGCTGACAGTTTTTTCTTTCATTACTGTTCTGGTGAAATAAATGTGCAGATTGTTTATTTATTACTAAAGAGTACTTCAGCCTAGTCTCTCATCTTGAAGTTGTACAGCATATATAAGAAGGCTGTGATCGATCTATTGTCTTTATTTTAAAAGGGAGATTTATGAATCTGATTAACTGAAATAATGCATCTGGTATGAAAAATGCTGAGAATCCTTCATATAATGTGAAGAATAATCATGGCAGGAATTTATGACACATCTGAATAGCAGTTTATTTCATATGAAGAATGTAATGTCTGGTTTATTTCTGAGTCCCTGAATAACTATTGTAAACAAGCTTCTCTGACTACTGTTTTCAAGTTTAGCTGAGTGACTACAGTTCAGTTTTTTTCACAAATCAGGCCAAAACTTTAATATTAGAATAAGTAACTTTGGCTATGACTAAAGAGGTGATTTGGCTCTGATAGTCATGGATATCACTGTAAAATCAGCTCCTCTGAGCGCTGACAAGGCACATAGAATATAAGTCATCTTCTGATATTATATATCTCCATACGGCCTTCTCCAGCATCCTAATTTCTAATTGTTTCTCCAATATGCCTATAAAATTCAGAGCAGTTGATGACCACATTATGTGTCCATCTAATACGCCGTAAAAAGTTAGCCAGTTAAAATATTTGAAGATTTTTTATTGCTCCATGCAAAGTGTTTAATTGATGGCTGTGGCAAGAAAAAATATACAAAGCATGCTACTTGATTTCACCATGCTGGTTGTGTGTGCAGTTCCTTTGGGCTCAAGTCCTCTGATACCTTTCCCAATCCACCATATCCAAAATAACCAAGAAAGACACTTTTAATGAGCACCTGGCACACACACCCACGTGACAAGAGGTGGCGCTTGAAAGCAGCTCTTAGCAGTAAGGCCTTGTGGTGTTCAACAGACTGGCCGTGCAGGGTTGATGTGTCTGTCCTCAGAGTGTCATTCAGCAGTTCATCTGCTTGGTCTTGGGATATGTGATAAGCCACCTTCCACATGTTCGCTGCAATGAACGTTAATGGGCAGCACTCCACAGAGGGCAGGAAATAGGAGGTGCCTGTGCCAGCCACTGCAGGACAAAATTGAAAAGCACAACAGCCAGCCAGGAGCCTGAAGGTCCAGAGATGCAGTGCACGACTGCAAGACCCTCAGGTAATACACCCCCCACCCCCGAACTCTGGCCTTGTTAAGATCAGAAGGGGACAACAATGAAAACTCTGCAGCTTTGTTATTTTGTCCTACAAGTAGCCTTAGTGAAAGGAAAACCCATGCTCCTGATCTACAGTTGTCTTTGCTGTCTCTTTCGATCATACCAGGTTTTGGTTTCTCTTATGAATGCCTCAGAGCTGGGGAACCTGCTTCTTTCAGTCAAGAGTCTCTAACTAGCCCTGATTTCACTAAACATCAAGATAAGCAGTTACCCAGCTGATCATTCCTTCCAGCCCAGGAGATATAACTTTTATTTTTGTTTTGGTGGATACAGCCAGAGTTGCGCACTTCTGAGAAGTAACTTCCACATTTAACCTCAATCCAACTAGTAGTTACTAGAAAAGTTTCAAGAGGCCAAGGTTACTGGTCAAGGGTACTCTTTGAGGCTTCTGGCTTACCACCTTCAGTTTGTTTGGACCACCTTCAGTTTGTTTGGATGGTTATTTAATTTACATAGGTAGCCTGCAGCTAATACTTCTTTTCAGTTCCAGATGTGGCTTGGCTATTGGTTAAACGTATCCCTGTGAACTGGGTATCCTGCGGTAATGTCCTTGCAGCTATTAATCCAAACATTGTCACAATTTAAGAGAAAAACACAAAAGATATTTTTCTTCATCTCTCTCTCTTCTGCCAGGAAGAAGCTGGATGATGGGATCAGCACTGAGGAAGATTTCAGATAAAGAAATTTTAACAACTCCGAAAACATTCGATGCGAGGACCAACATTGTATAAAATAACATTTTCATTCCCACTTAAGATTTGATATTTTTATTTTAACAATTGGAAAAGCAGATGGGGAAATATGTGGAGCTCNAAGTCAGTTTTAAATGTGTCAGTTAAATGCTTCAGTTTTGTAATGATAAATTTCTGAAAAAAAAAAAAAAAGTGAAATTCCTTAATACCACGATTGAATTGCCTTCCTTTCGTTATAGTTTTAGGTATGATATGAAGATAGGATCAAAATCAGTATACCATCATACTGGATAACTTCGGAGAAATTTTATGTTGAGATCACATATTTTTGAGCAGCAAGGATAAGAAGAAGGCAATAGTCCCATGACGTTTCCATTTTAGTTGGCTAGGTTAACTGCATTAAAATAGAAGCCTGATTTCTGAACTTATTGTTATCTGTTTATGTTCCATGTTACAACAAAAGCTCTACTACTACTTCTTAAGGTAAAGAGAACAGATTATGACAGAAAATGAAAAAAAAGAGAGATAAAGCAGACAGAAAAAAATAATGTTTATTCTTAATGAAAAATCGTTTAGCTTGTAGTCCTAGAAATCATTGAGTATTTCAACCTTAGCCATACTTTCCTTCTTTCATTTTTTTTTTTTATTCCAAATTCATTCATTAATTTGTGTCAGGAATTTACTTTGTTCTAATGTGTTTTAACCTCCATTTTCTGAATCTCAATGTGCCACTCAAAACACAGATAAAAATGTGAATTTGAGCCACTCAGTGTGAACATGACCTGTGAAAGGTTTGAATTATTTCAGTTGGTATGTGCGATACAGTAATTTTCATGAAGGCCTAGGCAGATTTCATCTAACCTGTAGTTAAGGAATAATTTGCACTAACGACAAGCTACTAGTTAATTCCTCAAAACAGTTTTAGCCTGTAGTTTGGTATATATACACCCTCCCAAATGCTAGGGAAATTCCTTGAATTCCTATAATCCATGAATATGTTCTAAGATGCCGTCTTTATTTACTGCATAGTATCTTTGGTAACTTAGAAAAGTGTGAAACATTTCAATATCCTCATCACCACTCTTCAGAGGTAAGAATAAAGCATGATAATCAGAAATGACAGAAGAGAATTTACCTAAACAGCAAGATTCCAAGTGTACTCCTTGTTCTGTAGACTATACTTTAGAAATTGTATCTGTATCAGTACATTTAATGCACAAGAGACTATCACTTTACCTTTAGGTCCTTTGTAACAAAGCTCAGAAGCATTAGAGTATCTTACATGTGAACCTAACCCACACAAACTTGGTTGGGTCCTAAGTATCAATTGTCTGTAAATCTGCTGAGGATTTTTGCACTTCATAATACTATATTTTTTCAGACATGCCTGTGTCCAGTGTGGGTTACTGTAACAGGTAACTCTTTCCTGTATGTTAGAGAATAGGTTGCCTTAGCTTATTGAATTATTTGGTATATTGCTTCTTGTAGAACTTGTTTAAAAACCGCTTACATAGAATTTGCTTAGCATAAGTGAGTTTGTATAGCAATACATCTGCAACTCATGAACCTTTGATACTTTCTTTGTTGCTAAGTAAAAAAGGCCTCAGAGTCTTCAAGATAGAAGATAAAGGCAGCTGTGTCCCTGGAGATAAATAAAGGAACAAAATGACATCTAAAAGAAGACAAAATAGAAGAATGTTTTGGTTTGCCAAGAACTTGCTTTTCTCTAGCTGAAGGTGCAAAACAGCAACTAGAGGTCAGGACTTTGACAGCCTGCCTGATGAAAATGAAGAGATCCAATGAAGAATGGGGAGACCCCAGACTCTAATTTCGCAATTGGCCCAGAGTGATGCATTTGGGGGTGTAGGGTATAACTGTCTACTTTTTTCGCTGATGAGGGTCCCTCTTCAGGAGGCAACAGCTGGAGCTGCTCTATGCTGTACCTTGCAAGTAAATTATTTATATTTGAAGAATTTCTGAAATCCATGCCTAAGTCTCTGCTGCAGGAAACCTAGGGAAAAGGAACTTCCCTGACACATATTTAATCTTGTTTGGGGATGGTTGCATGATGCAGGAATAACAGTTCTAACAGTGTACTATACTTCCAACACTGTCGATAAATTTGATACTAAATATTTAGAGAATTTAAGATTACTATAAATACTTTGAGGATAATTCTAGAATCAATTACAGATGTCCAGGAATGAAAAGAGCTGTAGTAGCTATGCTTAATGACTGAGACTAAAATACAATCTTATTTACCTTTTTTACACAGGAGGGATGGATCTTGCTCTGTTACAAACAAACCAGCAATTCCAAGACAAGGTAAAGATGCTATTGAGCCAGAATAGTTAGTAGAAGGTTAGTAAAGGTTAAGGGACATATACCTTTATTTAAACTGGTGAAGTTCCTAGTGACTAGAAAAGGGGAAATATAACCTCTATTTTTAAAAACAGAAAAAACGGAAGACCCAGGGGACTACAGGCCAGTTGATCTCACCTCTGTATCTAGCAAGATTGTGGAGCAGATCCTCCTGGAAACTGCACTAAGGCACACAGAGGATGGGGAGGTGGTTTGAGACAGCCAACATGGCTTCACTAAGGGTAAACTGACAAATTTGGTGGCCTTCTACAATGGGGTTACAGCATTGGTGGATAAGAGAAGAGTGTTTGACGCCATCTACCTGGCTTTGTCCAAGGCATTTGATACGGTCCCGCACAACATCCTTGTTTCTAAAATGGACAGACATAGATTTGATAGGAAGACCACTTGGTGGATAATGAATTAGCTGGACAGTCACACTCAGAGTTGTTGTCAAAAACTCAATGTCTGTGTGGAGATCAGTGACGAGTGGGGTCCCTCAGCAGTCAGTATTGGGATCAGTATTATTTAACATCTTTGTCAGGGACATGGAAAATGGGATCAAGTGCACCCTCAACAAGTTCGCAGATGATACCATGCTGAGTGGTGTAGTTGATACTCTAGAGAGAAGGGATGCCATCCAGAGGAACCTTGACAGGCTTGAGAAGTGGACCCATCCAAACCTCACGAAGTTCAACAAGGTAAGGTCCTGCTTGTGAGTTGGGTCAATCCCAAATATGGATACATGCATTCAGCTCTAAGGCCTCCAGCATAAGGACATGGACCTGGTGTAGTGGGTCCAGAGGAGGCCACCAAGCTGATCAGGGGGCTGAAGCACCTCTCCTATGAGGACAGGCTGAGAGAGTTGGGGTTGTTCAGCCTGGAGAATTTTCAGGAAGGCTCTAGTGGGACATTATTGCAGCCTTCCAGTACTTAGAAAGGGCCTACAGGAAAGACAGGGCGGGACTCTTTATCAGGGAGTGTAGTGGTAGGATGAGAAGCAGTGGATTTAAACTGAGAGAGGGTAGACTTAGATTAGATATTAGGAAGAAATTCTCTACTGCGAGGGTGGGGAGACACTGCCCAGAGAAGTCATGGATGCCCCATCCCTGGAAGTGTTCAAGGCCAGGTTGGATGAGGCTTTGAGCAACCTGGTCTACTGGAAGGTGTCCCTGCCCATGGCAATAGTGTTGGAACTAGGTGATCTTCCAGCACAAACCATTCTGATTCAACAAATGTGCATGGAAAATGAATGGATTTTTGGATCAGTTCTAATTAAACATTTGTCTAATTTTCATTTTTAAAAAAGGACTCAATCACACAGCTGAAAACATTTGCAGGCTTAATTCTGAAGCTGTGATTTGAAAAAAAAAAAAATATTTTTTACTCTAAACACAACAGTCATTCCACTGGATTTAGATGAACTGTTCTTGTTCTTTAAAATATGCTTGTCCAAGTTTTTGCAGGATTGATGACAGTTTTGTCATGAAGTTTTTCTGCCAGGTGAGCTCACCAGGTGCGATGCCAGCTAGCTCACAGGTCTCTGTATAAGACTGCAGAGGTCAGGCTCCCTGGTGACAGCTATGCTTAGTTCAACTAGTTTCCCACTCTCCGTTTTAATATAAAATCACGTCCTTTACTCTCAAATACTGAACTAACATTCATTTTAATACTCTGAAGGAAATTAAATAATGTCTCTGATAATTATTTCATTATTAATTTCACATCTGTGGCCAAACATTTTCCTAGCACAGTAAATCCAATATTAACTGTAACGCAGAAGTAATTGGGAGAGATCAGACTCACCAGGACTCAAGGCCTCCTCTTTCACAGCCCCCATGGGAAACATTAGAAGGTGGTTGGGGGGGGGGGTTTAGCTGCCCCTTGGAAGCTTCTCAGCTCCTTCTATGCACTCAGGGCCAGCATGGACAGACCACGAAGGCTGTAAATTATAGCTTCATCGGCCCCCTCCTCTGTAGTCTCTCAGGCCCCCACCTGAGTCCCTTGCTATGAAAAACTGAAAGGCCCATGAGAAATCTCATCATTTACTGAACTCTGACATGCTGTTTTTGCCGGTTGTGCTAAGATCTCTTCTACCTCTCTCCACCCTTCCTCACTCCTTCAGTCATTTCATATCATTATCTCCTTTATTGCCACAGAAGGAGAAAAGTAAACATGCTTGGTTTAAAATTTAAGGGAAACTTATATCTAATTAAATGTGTGTATTGCAAGGGTAATAAAATGACAGTATTGCCAATGTTATCTGATTTTGCTTGGTCTATCTCCCCTCTCATCTTTTGGTTATGATTCACCTTGTTTAGACCTTCGTGCCAAAGGGATTCTTTTAAATGCTGTGAAAAAGCTGTAGTTGCATCTTACTGCATTAGCAGTTACAATCATAGTAGTAGGTTTTGTTCCAGTCACTCCAAATATTCTTATTCATTTCTTGGGAACTAATGGCATTTGAACTAGCTAGGAGTGAATAGTGGGCTCCAAAACAATCTGCTGAGCCCCAGGTCAGACTCAGCTGATGAGACATTCCTTTTACACATCACAGCTGGTAATGGATGACACAGATCAAGCACAAGGGTAAACCCTTAGTGAGGTATAGCAGGGCTTCCTCCAACTTTAATTTATAGAATCCTTCAGCATGCAGAAAACGGTTTGTAATTTTTTTTTTTCTTTTCTGAACTATTTTCACTGTTTCAGTGCTGTCCTTAGGCCTACATAAATGCTCTCATTTGTCTCCTCCCTCAGTCCATTTACATAATCCTCTTTGAAAAGATATGGTTAAATGCTTCTCAGTTCCACCTTGGATTGAATTTAAAGTGTTTTTATTATTATTATAATGCACCACGCTTCAGCTTTTTTCCAGGGCATCCTAGCTCTTTACCTCCATTTGTTCATTTATTCATTTCAACCCTAATGACAAACCTTGCTGCATGCACTTTGGAATGTAACAGGTAATTTCCACCTGTCTCCTTGTCCACCCCGCCCCCACAAATGTCCACACATTTGCATTACTGTCCGAAGGGCTGAAGTCAACTGAATGGACATGTTTGCTACACATTTCTCCAAAAGTGGCGCCTGTTTTTTGATTAAGTCATGCAAGCTAGTACCATTCAGCTGAGAATTCAGACTGCAAAAAAGCATGCAGGTTACATCTATGAATTGAACTGAAAAATATCCCAAGTCCAGTTGCTGCATTATATCAGCAGCTTTTGAACTTTATGTCCTGATACGGATCTGCTAGCTTAAAAGCAAAGCATTTCTTGCCCTGAACCAGATAATTTTCATATTGACACCTACATGCAGTAAATTAGTGCAGAGTTGAATTTTCAGCAAACAGGCCTTCTTAGAAGTTGATCCTGAGATGCTCACTACCATTTTTTGATTTTGATGAAATGAGAACCATAATTACTAGCACGGGACGTCATTTTGTGCACGCAGGAGGACAGGGGATATGAACAGGGGCACTGTGAAATGCTGCTAAGGAATAGGAAGTGTGAGGAGCAAAAGAGATGTTGGAAAGTGTACACTGGAAGCCTAAAGTGAGATGAGTAGGCGAGTAAGCGAGATACAGGAGCACAAAGAAGAAAAGACTGCAAAATTATCAGAGGCAACGCCAAGTAAGATGTTGTAAGAGACTAAACATGTTTAGGAGGCTGGAAAGCAGCTCAAAATTTTTTCTTGAAAAGGCTGAGAATTAAGAGAGTTGTCCTTCAGCAACAATAGGAATTATCTCACATGTATTAAGGCTGTATTTCAACCTTTAAAATCTACTCCATTTTAGGGAATGTGTGGCTCAGGAAGAATATTTGGAAAGGTAAACTGAAGCTGCACAAGCATGGTCTCTCAAAATCTTAAAGATTTGAAACCCAGTATTTTTCAGGGGTGCTGACTAGTTATTTTCACTTGGCTAGATTGGCAATATTGTTTTTTGAAATCAGTGCCCACTAATGCCATTATAGGGACAAATAGCATGTAAAAGATCTGAAAAAGTGTTTTCTTAGAATCTGTTTCTTTGCTGTTACTTCTGTGAAAGTGGAAATATTACTACTAAATTAATGTTCTCCTGTTGCAGACACCTTCTGGCTGGTTAACTTATTAAGAAAAACATGATGACACATCGTCATCCTGCTAAACATTTCTTCCTACATTAGCTTTCCAAAGGTAAAAAGAGATAAAATTGTCCTAGCAGTAACAGGACTATTGAAGCTTAATTTCTGTACTGGTTTGACCGAATGCGAGTTAATTTTCTTCACGCAGTTAGAAACTTTTATTTTTCATAGCTAGCACGGTCATTGTTTGGATTTAGTTTGAGAATAATAAGACAGCACCCCAGGGCAGAATTAATGTTTTTCTGCAGGAAACTTTCCAGTGGTTTTGAGTTGGAACAAAGAGAACATAAAAGCTTGCTAGTATCTTACTTGTTCTTTGGGAGTTGAAGTCTTTCTGAGTGCTCTGCCCACAGGTGTGAGGCAGTGAGGAAGAGGGGCATAGATGGGACAGACTTTGATGGACATCCAGACTATCAATGAGAATATTCCATGCCATTAGAATCATGCTTCGAATTTAATGGGTGTTGGGTTTTCCGTCTGGGGACACCCACTCCAGTTCAGCTCTTTTTCTGTGGAGTTCTGCTTGGGAGTTCCTTTAGTTCGGCCTTTTGCCCTGCTGCTGTTTCGCAGAAGCCTCTATGCCTTTCTGCCTTTTTTGGCTTTTTCTCTCTCTTCATAGAATCAGCTGTTTGGGACCAGGGTGCTCTCTTTCTCTCTCTTCCTGGGACTGATTGCTCAGTGCAGATGGAGTTTCTGAGGAACTGCACTGAGTATCACTTATTTGATATTCTATTCCCATTTTATATATGCTAGTAGTAGTAGTAGTAGTGGTAGTATGTTAGTATTTTCCTATTTTATTAAACTGTTTATATTTCAACTCAGGAGTTTCTCCCTTTCAATTCTCTCCCCTATTCGAATTGGGGGGAGGCATGGGGAGTGAGTGAGCAGCTGTCGTGGTTTTGATTGCTAGCTGAGGTTAAACCACGACAGTGTCCTACATTGTTTTCCTGGAAGTCTTTTAAAATCTCTGCCACTAGTTATGTCCACCTCATGAGGCTGGCATACATGTTTCTGATGCTGGCTCCTACAAATGCTGCTATTAGGGGCAAATAGGTGGCTGGCGGGCTGTACAAACACCGACCTGCCAGGCAGCTGGTGCCTCGTGGCTGCTGGCCTTGCAAATGGGAATGGTCAGGACTGAGTTTCCCGCAGTTTCTCCCAGTAAAGGGACACAGTAGAATCTGCAAATCCGTCTTCTGAAGCTATAAGACCCTTATCAAGTTACCTGTTTTGATTTGTTCCATCTTCTGTCATTTGATGGCACTGATCCTGGATACTGTAGCAGTATTTTTTTGTCCAGCTGTAAACCAGGTGTTAATTACAGCTCATATATGTTCCCAGTAACTTTTTTGCATAAAACGAATACTTTGGCAAAACTGCAACTACGATAACTCAAAATGCTTCCTTACATCCTCCCTGCATTTTCAGCACTAGCTGGTGTTCAGCACTACCATTTCCTTAATGCCTGTACAGTATTGATATTTGCTAGTTACATACATGTAGCCATACATATAGATAGTGAAAATAACAGAAGATAAGACGCATTATTTCCTTCCTAGCCCACACAGAGAAACTACAATACGAGTTTTTGGTGGGGGGCGGAGGGGAAAGCTTTTCAATGTTTTATAAACAGCAGAGGCAGGACTGGCAGAAACCACCTGTGAACTTAAGGACAGTTTTCCATGGTTGAAGCTTCACATGCTACGGAAGCCTGATGCAGAAGGCTTTAAAGTTTTATGCCTAGTTTGCTTTGGACTGATCTAAGAACTCCAATTTTCTCATATTTGAAAATCAGCTCTCAGATCTCAGATCAACTTTGAGAGAATATTAGAGCCCCCTGGGGAGGCTTAATGAAAGTGCTGAGCTGGCTTCCCTGTTCTCCCTGCACTATTCCAACAACTACTGATTAGAGAAAGACTTGTGTGCGAGGTTGCAGTCACTGTTTGTAGAGATTTACTCACACAAACCCACCTTACAGAAAAAAAAAAAAAAAAAAAAAATCAGGCTACTTGCAGCATTACACATTCAAAATTTCACTGCAAGTTTTTTATTCTCCGGTACTGCCAGACAGACACAATAAGGCAACAGAGGGGGCTAAGAGAATGGTGCTTTCCCTAAAATAGCAGCCTGCAATGGTAGCAGCATGCTACCATCCACAGTCCAGCTGTTGAGCCCTGCAGCACCAGAGGTACATTCCTCTTCTGCTTTTATTTGTGACAGCTCTTAAACGCTACCCAGCCTCTGCCTTCCTGCACTGTAGTCACTTATGCTTTAGTTGCCATTGTCAGAAGGTTTCCTAAGAAGGCGTAAACCCATGCCAGTAAGGACAGAAAGCCAAGGAGCACTGGAGAAAGTCAATGCCTGGCACATTCCCTTCTGCAATGCCTAAATGCACCCGGAGCTGGCCCCAAGCCATTTGCTTCCTCTTGAAGCATAAAAACAAGCAAACATTGCAAAACCTCAGGCTCTCCCTTTAATCCTGTGCTCTTTTGGGGCAAAAATTGCTGGGCTCTTCTCTCAGTAAAAGGACAGGAACTCCTACAGTGCTCACATGCACCTGCAAAGGCTAGTTTTATCTACTCTCTTGTTAAGTTCTTGCCCAGTCTCTGTGCTACTTATGAGGTCTTCATGGCTCACACCACATCTGTGTCTTGTCTGTGCACAGAACCTTCCTCTGATAAAAAAGGCTCCATATTATGTAGTCACTTTTCAGATTGGGTTGTACTTTAATTATCAGTGTAAACTGGAATTTTATTTGGTCTACAGTGAAAATATCATACTTTGAAATTAACTATGGTACTAAGTAAACTAATAACTTCATAGATTTTCTAGGAATGAAGCCTTGAGACTTAATCAAAAGGACCAACACTGGAGAAATTGCTTTTTACATTTTGATTAAATCTGTTTGAACCAATACAAGGAAAATGAAATATATATTGAGGGAAGAATACAATAGAATAACCTTGCTTTTGCATCAAATATTAAAATAGAAAATAGAATATGTGAAAAATTTCTTTTCAGTTGAAATTGGCTGAAGAGGAATAATCTTGAGATCTCCAAGGAATTAATCCTTCCTACAACTCCCCCCCCGCAAAGAAGTGAGTGAGAAGGGAAAAAATGCAAAGTAACTACACAGGGAGCACTATTGTGTGAGAACTTGTAAAAATAAAACATTTTAGTGTTGAAAACATGATGCTTTGTAAGAAATTACATAAAAGAATTAATGTATATTTTTACAGTACATATGTAATGTATATTTTTACGTTCTAGAATCCCACTATTAAGTATTTCCCTCAGCTACTAGGAAAGTACATAAACACGTAAACTGATTTTTTCTGAAAGCAGCCTCCTGGCTCTTGGGGTTTGCAGACAAACAGAGAAATACATAGAATCATATGTGAGCATTTTAAAAACCAAAGAGAGCCTAACTGTTGATTAGTACACATGACAACAGAATTATCTCTAATGCTTATTCTTTTGACATTCCCTACAAAAGGAAAAAAAAAAGGTTGAAAGAATATTAAAATAATGAAGTCATGCTTAGAATTCCAGAAATGCCAGAATCAAACTTTAATTTTGAATTTAGATCTGTCTCAGTAGCTCATGTGTTATACTGAAGACTTCATATACAAAAGGTGGGGTTAGGGATACAGCAACAACCCCACACCAAATCATTTATAATCACCATAATAACTTCACTGTTCACATCAACAGCAACATGCAATGTCGGCATCCTGCAACTAAAGGTAACACATAGCAGAATAGTACCATGTACCAAAAGAGGGTAATGAGCTACAGTAAGTAAAAAACCTGCCATACGTAACAAAATTTGATTTTCTTTTTTTCTTATTTACTATCCTTGAAGTTACAACTGCTACAAAATTATCTGCCAAGATCCTCACCCTTAGAAAGCATTAGACCTGCTGATCACGAGGCAATTTCTTCCGGTCTGCTCTTAGGCGTTGCTTTAGGACATATCCTCTCTTTCTCCCTAGAGGCCTCTTCATTCTGACCTGCAGAAACTCATATCTTCACACTGCTGTTTCTCCCCTTCCCAGGATTTTGCTCTCCAGCGCCCAGTGAGTAACATGAGCAGGGGGAATCAGGCAAACGCCTCAGAGCTCTGCTGATCTACGTTGTCACCTTGCAGGGATGAAAGACTTTAATGCACAACGCTGTGAACTGTGCACAGGCTAGGAGCTGCATGAGTTTCAGCCTTCAGGAGGAACAGGGAATCCCTCCTGTGGCAACTAAATCTTCCTGTAAACTGTATGGGCACTCCAAATGCAAGCTATCACTAACTTCCGCATACTCACGTTTGCAACACCTTTATACCTGTGTGGATCTAACTGCAAATGTCTTTCCTTCCACCACGACTCCCCTTCCATTGCCTAGACATGAGCTACCCACAATTTCAGACAAATTCCTTCCCTTCTGCCCTCAGTGAGACCACGAATGTCTTGTAAAAGTTGAGGGGTTTTGGACTGCATGCTAAAATTGCTTCTTGTCTCACTGCAGCCACTGAACATAACTCGCAGATTGTACCCTGTGAATGGTCATAGAGTTGATAACAATGTCCGATCCTTGATATCATGAAATTCAAGAGACAAAGGTTGCCATGAAATGTCTGCTTTTTAGTAGTGCTTTATAAACCAGTGTAATAATTATCCAGCTATAGGAGAAGTTAAATATTCTTACCAAGGTGCAGAATACAAGAATCCAAATTTCTTGATCTTGTCTCAGTGTGTGATCCTGGAAAAATCTCTGCACTTCCTCACGCTTCTGTTCTCCTGTCTTCAAAAATTGTGTTTGTTCTTCTTTGGATGATAACATTGTATTTGAATAGACACTGAAGTTGGCAGTGAGCGACTTGCACAATCTAGATCTTACTGTTCCCCCTACATTTTGCCAAAAATAAAAGATAAAACATGCTACAGTTACTTGAAATAACTTCTAATTCGTGATACATGCACTTAATCACTGTCGTTTAAAAATGTGTTTATCTAAAACCTTAGATGAAATTCTGTAGAAGGGATGTCTAAATTCAGAAATTATTCTCTTGTTTTTATTAAAAGTCATGGAAAGTAAGACTGCATTCTTATCAGATCTATTGCATTTATTATCTTGTGAAATATGATCCAAGTACTAAAATGTAATAGGATTCATGTGATTCACAAAGATTAAGAATATACCTCAGCCATCATGACAGTGCCAGTTACTTAATGCTCCAAAGCACCAAGAGGCAGTAAATATAAGGCCTGAAACAAGAACTGGTGCTCAGAGAGAATATTGGGATAGCTTGCACAACTAGAGTGCTACAATGGGCAGACACAGGGCTTGTAAGAAGGACAGACTGGGCAGGTCGGACAGGGACATCACCTTTTATGTGAGAAAGCAGTGGGGATGCATGGATCTCTGCCTTGGGCTGGATGATGAGGTGGCTGGGAGCTGATGGGTAAGGACTAGTGGGCAGGCCCTAATACTAGGAAACGTGCTTACGAAGGGTTAGGAAGACTGACTCTGATGAGGGATGTGGGGAGAAAAAAGAAAGCTTTCTATAGGTAAAGGAAGGAAAAGGAATACTGGGGAAAACGTGGGCCCACTGTTGAATGGCTCAGGGATCTAGAACTAAGGGACATGGGAATGGCCAAAGTAGTCAATGCCTTCCTCTCTTCAGTCCTTAGAGGTAAAGCAATCCCAGGTCACTAAGACCAGTGGGATAGACTAGGGCAAGGAATAATTATCCTTCGTGGAGGAGAACCAGGTCACAGAACATTTAAACAGACTGGATATTCATACGTGCACAGGACCTGACCAGTTGCATCCACGAGTGCTGAGATGACCCGTGTCATCGTGATGCCACTCTTAAGTATCTTTGAAAGGTCACTGCAAACGGGAGAGGTCCCTGAGGACTGGGGAAAAAACAAATATCATCCCTGTCTTGCAACTGAATCTGGTGCTGTTTAATAATTTTATTAATGGCCTAGAGATGGTGGGACAAGAGTGCAATCTCAGCAAATTTGCAGATAGCTCAAAACTGAGATGAGTGCTAATATTCAGAGGGACCTGGACCTGCAGGCTGGAGAAATGGGCCAACAGGAACATCATGACGTTGAATAATAGAAAACGCCAAGTCCTGTACTTGCGGAGAAATAACCTCCCATACCAGCATAGGCTGAGGTCTGACCAGCTGGAAAGAAACTTTGACAAAAAAGGCCTGGTGGTCCTACAGTTTGAGTATGAGTATGAGTATGAGCATAAGTATGAGCATGAGCCAGCGACGTGCTCTTGCAGCAAAGGCGAACAGCCTCCTGGGCTGCATTAGGAAGAATGTTGTCACCAAGAGGGGCAATGTCGTCCTTCCTCTCTGCTCAGCCCTGGTGAGAGACATCTGGAGAACTGTGTGCACTCCTGGGCTCTCCAGTGCAACAGAGACGCAGACATACAGTAGTGAGTCCAGCAAAGGACCACAAAGATAATTAAAAGACTGAGGCTTCTGTCATACAAGGAAAAGCCGAGAGAGCTGGGAGTCTTTAGCCTGGAAAAGGGAAGGCTCAGGGAGATATTATCACAGTATGTAAGTACCTGATGGCCAGAGTAAAGAAGATGGACCCAGAGTACTCTCAGTGGTACTCAGCGATAGGAGAAGCAGCAACAGGCACAAATCAAAATACATAAAATTCCATTTAAACATAAGAAGGAACTTTTTTTTATTGTGAGGGTGGTTGAACACTGGAACAGGATACTCAGAGAAAATGTGAAGTCTCCATCCCTGGAGATAATAAAACTTGGGTGGATACAGCCCTGAGCAACCTCCTGTGGCTGTCCTGTTCTGGGCAGGGGTGGGACTGGGCACTATCCAGAGGTGCCAGCCAGCCTTGATGCTTCTGCAGTTCTGTGGCTGGAACCTCAGTGAGACCCCATGGTAGCACAGCACAGTCTCAGAACAAGAACTGGCCATGCTGTGCTGCTGACAATGGGGTCTCAGCAAGGAGGAACAGCATCTGAAATTTGTGTTTAGAAATTATCAGGAGCATGTGGAATAGAGTTCTGTAGTCTTTCCCTTTAAACATCATGTGCTTTGAGCAAACTCAGACACCACTTGAGAAAAAAAAAACAAAACAACCAAACCCCAAAGAGGGTTGAACCCAAAATTTCTTTCCGTCTCTGTTTTCTAATGGCAGTCTGGGCCACTTTTCTTGACCATTCATGTTTTGCCTTGAGTTTTGGCTTTTGTCTTTCCTAACTGCTGTGTCAGGGGACACAGTGCTCAGGTCTCCCCTGTGCTGGCCTGGCTGCTGAGCTGCCACCCCGAGTTTCTGCCCTATAGTTCCGTGGCCAGCAGTCTGGTGAGAGGGCTCTGCACACCCAGGATAACCCTGCTTACCCTGGCCCACAGGCACCCACATGGCTGGTCACTTGATGAGAAATTGCATGTGGTGCTCCCAGCGGGGAAGGACTTCATACCCATGTTTGTTAAAGCACTAGAACCTGCTTCATGCCTAGGATGATGAGCTAAGCTTACAGAGCAGGCTGCTGACCTGATTATCAGGCTCTTGGAAATCTTACTTCTTGACTCCTCCTGGTTGAAAGAAGCACCAGTTTTGTTGCAGTCCAGCAGCCCAAGTTCCCTGATCAGCCTCTTGAGACAGCCCTTTTGGGCAGTCACAGCCCACCTTGCTTGACCACTGCTGCTGCGACAGACACGTCTGCCCCCATTTCACAGCCCTGCAGCCACCACCAGTAGGCACAGCCAGCACCTTTGCCTGCTTCACACCTCCACAAACAAATACATGCCTGGTTTGCTGGGGTGCAGCTCAGAGCCAGCAAGGAGCTGCAAGGGCTCCACAAAGACTGCTGTCGTGTCAGGCGGTGTGTGATAACCCAAGTATTTGCACAGCAGCCCACACGCCTGTGGTTTGCACGCAAAGCAGTTGTGCCAGCTGTGAGTACTGTGTAAGATCATCCTCCAGAAGGTTTCCCAAGACAGTGACAATGAGCTGAGGAATCCCATAGAGCCTCAGTCAAGTAAATGGGACTGTGCCTGTGCAGAAGGGGCCATGCACTTTTGAGTCTTTTTACATGCTTGTAATTTTGGATGCTGACAAAAAGAAAAAATAAATCCCAAAATAGCCACAGATTTTAAGCTTTAGTATGTAGCAGGTTTTGACAGATTTGATTGTACCAATTAAGAAATAAATGAAAATACACATAAGAGGCTTGAATAAATGTTTTCTCTAGTCTCACTGTAATGGGGAAAAAATGTCCTGCGAAACCTTACATATTTATACCAAAAGCAGGCCACAATTCCCTTTATTGTATATCACAACTCCCACTGAAAATTTGTTTTTTCATAGCATTGTATGTGTTTGGCTAACTGAATCAATATGCAAAGTATTATACCACAAACAAAGTTACATACAAATGTCAGGCCTACCTGGACCCTGGACTGGTCTACTCTAGCCCAGCCTAGTAATGAAGTATCCCCATTTGACTACAACAAAGAAGCCAAATCTATATAAACAAGGGGATGATTTCATTTATGATTGCATGCTGAATTGAAATTAAGATCTACTAGGCATATGTTCTTTAGGGTGGATGGTTGTATTAGAGCAGCTCTCTATTAGATTTTTAAAATTCATCTGCAAAACTAACCACTCATGGAGTAGGTAGCACATTTCTCACAAAGAGTCCTGTGTGTTGCATTCTCAAAAAACATTAATTTACTGCTTCAGCTATCTGAACTCTTTTTTTTGTTCTAGAAAGGGCAACATTTACTTGGTCTTAAGCTGTTAAGAAGTCCAGCAACAATCTGGTGAAGGCAAGGACTTGCACTAACTCAGCAGGACATCAGGGTGCAGAAAGTGACAATTAATTACTTTATCCTTTGTCACTGTGTGGAGTGGATTGATTTAATCAGAGCAGATCAAGGGGATAATTCCATCTAACCCACAGACTTTCACGCCATGGCCTTTGAGCATAAGAGAGAAATTTTAAAGCCTCATGTGTGGCCAGACAGCTGAACACCTTCTCTGGTGTCTGTACAAAAGACAGTGCTTAGACTCTGGAACCTCTGGCATTGCCACATATACAAAGCTAATTGATTTAACGTTGTTCTCTGACATCAGAAAGTTGGAGCAAAACTATTTTTGTAGAAATTGTTTAAATGACTGTCCTAACTCTGGTTAAACAACTACAAACCCTGAATTCAGTAATAAAACGGATTTCATCCAGGATTAGGGCTGGAGATTTCAGTCGTTTTCCTAAGGAAAGGTGGATTCTCAGAGGCTGGTATAAACTCAGATTTCATATGGCAACAAACAAATCTGTATTTGTTTATTTAAGATGCAATGTGGCTTAACAGATGCCTACTCACTGTTTTTTACATTTGTTACATCAGATACTTAAAAATTATTTTATTTCTTTTATATTGGATTTTTTCTCATTATATAGGAAAACTGCTCTAGGAATATATCTCAGTGTGATTTTTAAAATAATTACTGATACTTCTGGTTTATTACAAACTCAGTGTAACCAAACTGTGAGAGACTTTAAATATCAATTAACACATCAAGCTTCTAAATTAACTATGGATATGCCTACTACAGCATTTTATTTCATATCAGCAGTGCATTGTCAAGAGAAATGTCCTATCACTCCCACTTGTCATGTTGGATTCTCTTCATGATACAGTCCTGGTGCCTGCAATATCCTGTGCCTTTTCACAGCACCTCTCCAATGCAACCAATCTAGAAAACGCATTCCCCTTTTACTACAGTATCCAAAAGAACCATGACAAGCAGACAGACAGTGTAGCCTCCAGATGTGCACTAAGTTGCCTATCCCTTAACATCAACACCTACATCTATGTCTTTTGCTTTCTCCCCCTCATTATGAACACTCACAAGAATGGAAAAGACAGAAACCAATAGGACTGGAATTCAGAGAAAGTAAAAGGGCTTTGTTCTTCATATAACAGTTGCTAAAGAGTTGGCTCTTCCTGACAAAAGATGTTGCAAATGCACAGCTTATACATGAGTTTAAGGGGACACTGGACAAATTGTTGGAAAAGATTCTCTGAAGGTTATAAAAAAGACAGATCATGCAGGGTTCAGAAAATCCCTGAACTGAAAATGGTCATAAGTTGGCAAAGTTAACAAGTGAAATCCAGGTACATACTTGTTCTTGCACTGCTCTAGGCATGAACTCATACTGACTGGGCCAATAAGATGTATTAGATGTACCGGTGGTCTTAAACAGTTTTCCTGTTCTCACACACTTTAATATTGTGTATTGTCTTTATACTGTTTCATAAGACATATAGATATGTGTTCTGTACAACACGGCTGATACGAATGCCTTATCATATGTTTCAGATATACTACAAATGACAGACTGTATCTGAAAACCATTTGGAAATGCGAACAACCTATGAAGTGGATTTAACAAAAAATGGGCTAAGTTGTGTCACATTATTAGACAAATTATGACTTTATAAGAAATATAAAAACTCTATAACATTATGTATTTTGAAAAAGTCCTGAGGGATGGCAGCATAGTTTTCTTGAAGATCAAAAACTGAAAGCATTACACACCCAGTGTCAGAAAAAAAAGTTCACAGGAATAGCCTTTCTTCCACTGTCATTCTCAACATAAGAAAACGCAGGATAAATTCCTGCATGTGAAACCAATTATCTTTCAGAGGTGTTAAAGTTTTAATTCCGACAACAAAAAAGCAATACTTTTCAAAGCATATGAGCAACTTCCTTCCAACTCTGTTTTAGTTCAGTGGTGAAAAACTTTGGTTATATTTTGATTAAGAAGAGGGCATAAATTTTTTTAGATATACAGTCCTTTCTGCATCTAAATATGAAATACAAGGTTTTAAACAGTACAACCACTTTTAATCAATAGCTTTTTCATATTTCAACTCAGCAGGTTGTTTAATACTGCCATTAGTTACAGAAATTCTGTGATGTGACTGAACATCTTTATTGATTATCTTGCAGTGGGATAAGTGTGGACAAGTTAAAAAAGTATATCATTTCTTCACAAATTAAGATGAGACATTCATTCTTTGATAAAGACCAAATTGATAAAATATTGAGAGAAAAAAATTGTAGAAATGTATTTTAAATGATTTCATATTCTTATTAGATTGCTTATGGTTGTTTATCATCTTAGTGTTTCTGGCTACTGCTGCAGGTAAGTGAGTGTGAGCTCTTGAAACACCCAGAGGCTGAATATCCCAGCAGAACTTCTCAAGATTAGGTTCCACAGTGAGTAGTAAGGCATAGCTTCAGCTTTAGAAGTGCCGAGTTTTATTAAGTCAAGATTGTTCTTATAGACTTAAAGCTTCATCAGCTAAGGTTTTATTTTTATATACTTACAGATTTTTCAGTATTTTTTGTAAGTAGTTGTTACAGCTAGAATGGTTACATGCAGCCTTGAAAGCGACAGGAAGTCCATTAATGTTTTGAAAATGCTTCAGTGGTATACAAGAACAATTTAAGCCTGTTCCTGTAGGGACGGGCGTAGTGGAGTGGTTCTAGGGTATGTAAGGCAAATGTCAGTTACTTATAGCAACAGGCACGAGAAACACGTCAACATTACCAACTCCTGTGTTGGTAACAACACGTGTGATACAGACCGGTACATTGGAACTGTCATGACAGAACTATGGGGTATACAGAGATCACAGGCAAGCATTACTGGCTACATATGCAGCAACAGCCAAGCGTGGAGCTGCAGAGATACTTGGCAGGTTAGTGAAGAGCTGCAGGTGCGAATGCAAAGGGGCAAGAAATGCACGGTAGTGGCTGTGGGTGGTGCGGGCATTGTACACAGCCAAAAACCACCTGTGCCTCGGGGTCACATCCCCCGAGCCCACACGCAGAGCGAACACCCAACTGCCTAGGAAGCAAGCAGCCGGTGTTCACCGCTGTCAGCACCGCACGTCGGGCAAGGCCGGACGCTTGCCAAGGCCAAGTGCACCCAGGGCAGCCACTGCGCGCCCCAGGCCCCTGGCTCGGCCTTGCGCCTCCCCGCCGGAGGGGCCGGGGCGGACGTGGCCACGCGGAGCCACAGCACCGCAGGCCCGGCCCCGCCGCTCCTCCCGCCTTAAAATGGCGGCAGCCGGACAGCTCCACCAGCGCCGGCGGCCCCTCGCTGCCATTTTCCGAGGGAAGGAGGCGTGGGACGCCAGTGACAGCCTGCGCTGGAAGGGGGAGGGCGGCCGCCGCTGGGCCCAACTTCCTGCTCGTCCCGCCCGGCGGCGGGGGCTGCGCGACCCCCGCAGCGTACAGGGCACAGCGCACACCGCGCCGCGGGCCGGCGCCCTCCGCTCCGCCCCGCCCGCCGGAAGTGGCGTCAGGAGGCCGCGG
>VWYH01009963.1:35074-133945 GCA_013399365.1 Pampusana beccarii
CGCGGCAGAGGGGCTCGGGCGCCGCCCGGTCTGGCTGGAGGAGCCACCCCCGCCCGCCCCGGCCTGTCCGTTACGGCAGGCCCCGCCTCTTCCGGGCCTCTCAGGCTGGGCCGCCGCCTCCTCCTCCCTCGCTCGCTCTCCCTTTTGTGAGTTATAGCAACCGTTGCCTTGTGAATCAAGCGCCATAGTCACCGTAGTCCTGGCGACTGTTACCCATCAACAACAACCGCTCCTCTCCTGCTCCTCCTCCTCCTCCTCCTGCTGCTGCTGTTCCTCACCCCCTTCCTCATCGTCACCCACAACAACAACAACAACAACAGTCACCTCCAGCAGCAACGACAGCGGGAACACCACCGCAGCCCGCCGCAGCCCAGGTGAATGTCCGTGTCGGGCGCACGCCGGCCCTCCCTCCGCTCTCCCTCCCCCTCCTCGCAGCATCCGGGCCGGGGCTGCTCCCTTGGGCTGCGCGCTTCGTTGCGGTGCAGCGGAGGGAACGTGGGTCGCCCTCCCGGCTTCCCCGCTTTCCCCAGCGCCTCCCCCACTTCGTCCCTCTTCCTCGTTCTTTTCCTCCCGGCTCCCCTGCACCCCGGCCCCGCTGCCCGGCCCCCCCGGGGGTGCTTTACCGTTGGGTGGGGAGCGCCTTGTGGAGCGGGGCGGTTGGGATGGGGGTGTCTGTTGGGCGGGGAGGGCAGCTGGCCGCGGTACGGAGTGAGGAGGAGGAGAGGCTTGGCGGTGATGGGGACGGCGGCACGCTTCTGGGACCTCCAGACAATCGCTTGAATGCGGTGGGTATGCATCTTCCTTGGACTCTCGTTTGCACGGATGAGGGAGTGTGGAAATCGGGGAACGAGGCTCTGGCCGCAGTCTAGGGTTACTGACTTTAGAACCCCAAAAAACCGTTGGGGTGGGAGAGAAGATGCAGGCAGAGACGGGTCCTCTAGCCCACCGGGGAGCAGGGGGTGTTTTTCCCCTTTCACTTGTAGGGGCCTTGTTCTGATTTGATGTGACTGCTGAATGCTGCAGATTTTTGTGAACTCACTATGTCTTTTAATGATGCTCTCACGCTGTCGATCATATCAGTCACATTTCCGTGCTTTAAAATTTTCTTTTATTCATAATTAATGTTGCTGCTTATTTTAGGGCAAGCTGTATTTTCTTTGTATTGTGAAGTGTTTTCTTGTTTACTCAATGCCTCCACCCATACACACACAGAGTATGAGGGCTTTTTTCTTGCACTCCTTCTGCAGGGGGTTATTTTTTAAATGATGCTTTCATACTGCCAGTGTAGTATGGAACAGTGCATGTGTAGATCTAGTTTGTGCACAGTGAGTTATGTTCATGTGGAGAGAATCCATTTCCGTTTCCTTAAACTCTCCACAATGAAGGAAATCCAAGACATTGACTGTCAGTTTGTGTGCTGAACAGCAGAGAAAGGAGAAAACAAGACATAGTATTAAAAAAAAAAGTCTTTGTAATTTTGTTGTTACTACTGTATTTCAAGAGTATATTTGGGAAAGAGAGAAGAGGCATCTTTTTACCTATCAAGGAGCTACAGTAGAAATTTTATTATTAATGAGGATGTTTTGCATTTTTTTAATCCAAAATGCTTGTATTTTTTTATCTTTTTGTGATTGCTTATTAAGATCTAAAGATTTGTGTTGTCAGCGGTGTCGAATTGTACTTTATATACTTTTTAAATTCTTTCAGCTAAAGTGAATTTTTGGCATCTGTTATGGCAATGGAATTCTCTTTTAACTCTCCATATCCAGTTGCACTCTCCCTTTTTGACTTGTCAAACCATGTGTTGTTGTGGCAAGCTTTTTTCTTTTTGAAGTGATGACTTATTTACTTTCTTATTGCCTTATTTATTAAAATAGTTAGAAAAAAGGATGTTATTGTTTTTTATCTAAAACCTACGTTTTAATGGTATATATGATTTTTATATCTGTAGAACCCTGTGTAAAATGCAGGGTTTCTCATTACAGTTTCAGCAACAATATATTTGTCTGTCTCACATTGGAACTACCAATGAATTTGACAGGGACAATTTTTCCAAGAGGCTGTCAACTACAAAATGTGCTAAGTGTGTACTGTTGATATTAGTATTTCTTGAGCTAAGGCATATTGGCTCTGTTTTTGTTTTTGTTTTTTCTTTTAATATGTATTTCATGGGCCAACAAGAACTTAGAAAATACATTCTTTTGAGTAATGACCAAGGGTCTCTACATCGTAATCTTCTAATGATTTTGCTCAAGATGAAACCACTGAGTGCTAATTTTCTAGGTCCTGCTGTCAAATAAGTTCTGAAGACATTAAGAATTTTCAGGGTGAATTATAGTATTATATCACTTAAATGGCACATTTAAATCTTAATGTATTTGTTATTAGTTTTATCGAGTAGTTTATGAGATTCATTGGTGTGAAATCGTTGCTGGCATCTTCTGTTGTTGAAAAGAGAAGATGTCAGTTCTGCACGATGCCTTTCTTGAGTAGCCCTCTTACAGCAGGACAGAGTACTGCTCGGGATTGGATCCTTCCTGTGTGTTGAAATCTGTCTTTGCAGAACAGGTATCCTGACACCTGGTAGCAAAGGAAAGTGTGTGCGTAGGCTATGAGACAAACTTTCTGTTTTAACTCTGTGAGGAGACCTACAGAGGTTTCTTAAAAATTGGATTAAAAGTACATGATTCTGTCCAGAAACAAAGGCTGGTTTAGTACTGTTTAGCCACATTTTATTTAGGCAATGACTGCAATTTGGAAAATAATGATGCGGCTGTAATCACCTCTTTTAATAATATTGACTGTGCTGAGAAAAGTATCGACTCTTTATTCTCTCTGAAATACTGTAATGATCACAGATGAGATCTGCATTATGCATTCTGATTCCCTGATGCCTTCAGCTATCAAGATAGTTGGTGTTTGTGATGGTAACCAGTGTTTGAACATGAGGTGGCTTGTGATTTTTTTGTATTCCTTGGTTTTTGTGACTTGGACTATGTAAATATCTAATTGTGTTTCAGCATACCCTAATAGGCCTTTCAGGATCATATGCTCTGCTGTGGTGTTTGTGAACTAACCTAAATTGTGCTACTGTGGAGAAACCCGTTCCATAATGTAGTGTAGGTAAATGAAATGCGAATCAAAGCCACAATGCTGTTAAAGAGTTTAAAGTTCAGGTGATTTATTTGATAATTTAGGTTCAAATTTGTTAGCACTAACCCGTTTCTTGTTCCTGTCTGATACAGTATGTTACTCACAAAACTATCTACAGAAATAGATGTTACTGTTTCTTCGTGTTTACTAAACTCTACATTGAGAGGGAAAGCTGTTACTGTTTTCCTCTCTTTTTAGTTAAAATGTAAGCAAGTATCTGAAATGCAACAATCTTATCATTGCAGTTCCTTTTGGTGTTCTAGCTAGTATTTCTGGTTTGTTTTGTTTGGTTTTTTTTTCCATGCTTTACTTCGTCCTCCTATGAAAGGCTTCCTTCCCTCTTAAAATATTCCATATTAATTATATTTTTACCTGTACTCTCCAAAAGCTTATCAGCTGCAGGCATTGTCATGTGGAATACTTAAAAAAAATGAGTAGGCTGTTAAAAATATAGGATATATGACTCCTAAAGCCTTTTTAAATAATTCTTTTCAGTTGAAATGGCATGTGAATGCATCACAAATACAGACAGATTAAAAAATAAGCTTTCAGTGGTACTATAGTGTCCTTGTAGCTGGAGTTCCATTTCAAAATCAAACTTTGTCAAATTAACATATTAGAATACCAAATGCAGTATGTTTTTAAATTATGAATGAAACTACTTACTTTTTTACTAAAAATGAGGGCTGAAAAATTAATGAGGCTTTTAAAATTAACAGGCTAATATTTAAGATGATGTTTTTCTGTTAGCCACAGGTTTATTATTTATGTATTGCTGGTAAAGTTGGTTGTCAATTGTAACAATATTTCTCTTTTCTCACAGATTCTATGTGTACCTGTATTTTGGAAATTTGAGGAGCAGTACATATATTGATTTGGCTAAATCTCGTTTGTTAGGGACAGATGGCTGATTTAAACAGGTGTCACTTTCATTTCTTGTGCATTGTGTTGAGACTTCCAGAGGTTTACAAAAGAGCTGCCTAAAGCAGGTGGTGAGCTCTGCTTCTGTGATTAGCAAAATGTACTTTCGTAGGCAATTATTTTCCCAGTCACTAGGTGCATTTTAATAGTTAACTTGTCACATCAGAGTTTGAAGTGTTCTATATAGTACAATCATGTTATTTTTTAATTCTTTTCTCATTGGACTTTTAAAAGAGATGTGGCTGTTTGAGTGTGAAATTTAGTGCTTTATGACTGTGTGGTTAGCTGTAGTCCTAGTAATTTTCGTGCTCACCAAGAGAAGATATATTGCTTGATGAAATATTTTGTTTCGCTAGATTACTTACCTTTATTTTTTTCTTGAAGAATATTTAATTTAAGAATATTTTAATAAGAAAGGCCTATTATTTTGAACATGGGATTAATGATTATTTTTAGTTAGTTTCTTTGAAATACAAACAGGAAAGAAAATCCTAAAAATTCTGTCATTGAAATACATTGATCATGTATATGGGAACTGAGTAAATCTTACTGAAATCTTTCTACTTTTTTTTTCTGTGCGTTGCGATATAGCAAACTTACTATTTTGGCAATATTGTGCTAAAAATTTTGAGAGAAATGAGCTGCTCTGTATCTGAGAATGTGTGTGTCTGTACACACATACAAACTTAAAATCTCTGTTTGTTGAAAGAGAACAAATAGTTACATGTAAATGATGTCAGTATAACATATAGCTGAAACAGTTTTTACTGACTGAAATAAATTTTTGCTGATCTGAAAAGCTAGGTGAACTTACCTGAGAGATGCATGCATTTTGGAGTGCTGTTTATTGTATGTTATACATTATGGGAGAGAAAAAAATGCACACGTCAAAATAACCCAAACTCCAAACCATCAAATGAAATGAAACTCACCAGTTCAAAAGTTGTATCCTCTACGTATGTATGAGTTCCACTGTGTTTCATTCCAATAATTTCTATATAGATATATGAACCCGACAGATTAGAAATTAATTTTTGTAACTTCTGTAGTTTAATAATATCTATTATTTTGCCATACACTGTAAGATTAATACAGCAATGCTTTTTTTCTGTGTATGGGTGGATTATTATGGGTGGATTATTACTATTATGGGTGTTTAGTTCAGTGTAGTTTCCTTTTGGAAGTATTTGCAAAGGTGGATGCCTGAATTGGGAGAGTACACCTTAAATTGCTTGGATTTGCACACTATCTTCAATTGCTTTTCTTGTTCCATCATGGTAAGTTGTTTGTCTTTGGTCCCCTAACTATCCAGTATAGGGGCCCAAAATCAAGAGGTGGTAGACTATATTGTAAGTTGTATTTAATAGAGGATTTTCATGGTTTACAATATACATTTTAATGAGACTTGAAAGTTTAAATTCTAGCAATTCACACTTCCTTTGTAAATTCCTAACTTATTTCTAACAGTACTTGTTTAAATTCTTATATGACATCCATAACAATGCTATGGGAACACTAAAGATTGTATATTAATCACTAAATTTTAGTGTACCTGTAGCATTTGTAACTTTTATTTGTGAATTACAAGAGAAAAAAAATATCTAGCACCATTTTTAAAGGTCATTTCATCCACCCACGGACCCACTACCTTGAGTATAGCTCAGGTTCTTAGATGTTCTCTGAGTAAATAATTTCTTTAGTTCTTTCATGTTGTTCTTATTGAAGTCTTACTTCAAATAAGTTTATAAGGTCTGTAAGACAAGAACTGTGTCTTCAGATTGTGTTCAGGCTTTGGATGCTGCCACTACAACTTATGACTCAAAGCCATGTTAACGGTTCATCTGCCAAGTAAATGGCTTCTCTATTACTTCATAATAATTAATCTGTGTTTTCTCTTACATACGACCTCAGGGATATTTTCTAAACACTTAAAGGTGTAGTTAAGTCATGTGACATTGCAAACCAGAAACAGAAACAATCAAATCTGTTCAAAGGTACAGTATGTCACTTTGCAGGTGTCATTGAGTCAGTTTATTCTACTTCAGTAAAGGTGTTCTCTTTTCTTGGCTGATTAATCATTTTTCTGTGTTGTTAATTGTATTATCTTGCAAAGAATGAAAATTTTTAGTACTAGTCTGAGCCAGAACTACTTACAACACAGTTCCTAAGGCTATAGATAGCTATTTATTATGTTTATGTGGAGCTAAAATTAGAAAATACATTTTTATCTCCAACGAATTAGTTCATGTCTGCTGAATTTTGATACATTGTATAATGTTTCTGGAGTACCCTTGGTCTGATTTTGTTCCCCCTCCAGGATAGCTAAATTCTGGGAGGGGGGCAAGGGAAAGCAGTCTTGCTTACGTAGCTCACTTAATCTGACAATGATATTGGATGTTAATAGGCTATCTGAAGGGTTTACTTGCTAGTGGATTAGATGACCAGGATTGTGAATTTGAGCTAAAGTCTTTTGGTGTGACCAACATTATCCACAAAACATTTACGGAAGTTGCTATTGATCTGTGTAGCCTCATCTAAACAAGAAGAGATACTATCACCGGAGCATTTTCTTCCTTATCCCTTGGTAGTGTTCTGCACTTCGAACAGCTGAGAGTGCAATTTGACAGTGCAAGTCTTAGATGACTTGAAGTGCAAAAATGAACTGGTATTTACTAAGGAGGACTAAATCTACTTATTATAGGTAGGTGAAAGCAAGAATAACAAAATAATTGTAGTTCTCTTACCATTGGAAGAAGTTGTAAATATCAGGATTTCTGTCTTATGTTAAAAGTCTCATTAATTTGAAGATTCACCTTCTATTTAACTCCTGCAAAAAGTTTTCAGAATTCTCCACTAACTTCTTTTTTTCTAATAAGACGCATGCTGTATTCCTACCTCTGTATTGTTCTGTGGCTTTGATGTAAGCAGGAGAGACAATAGAGTTACAGCTTTAGTGAAGGAAGAATGTTTCCCACTCCACATTGTTGTTGACAAGATGTCCACTTCCTCTTGTACACTTCCATCCTACACTGATGAGGTGTAGTTCTTCCATAGGAAGGACATGTGGCTGTGTACAAGGGGTTTTTAATTTGTATTTCTATTTAAGTTTTTACACACTATGTTTATTATTAGGATTCAATGTTAATTGTTTTGGGTCTCTTGGAGAATTTGGAAAGATACAGTAGTGAAAATTTAAAACTACTCGCCTTAAAAACCCATGCTTGCTTTTTAAAGTGTGTTTTAGGAAAAGAGTTGTTCTATAATAACCATTGTTAAACTAAATTTACACAATTTCTGATTAAAAAATTGAAATAATTTAATTATCAGATCATGCATTTTACAGTTATCGAAAGTTAATGTTTAAATATCTATAGCCCTACAGACCACTGTGCTCATTTATAAAATTAATATAGGATTTATGAAAACTGTCTAGATTACTTCTGCAGAAAGGTCTGGCTGTATTCAGAGTTACATTTGCCTTTGCCAGTGAGGAGCACTTGAACTATCTGCATAGTAGCTGACTTATCAAATTGTTAGCCACAAGGTGGAATTGACATGCTACTTTGTTGAGCATGTGCTAGCTAAGGTCATGTCAACAGGCAGGTTTCTGTTTAGTATTTAGTTCACTCCTATTTTATTTGGTCTACTCTTTGTTAAACCACTTCAACTGAGTTGCAATTTGCAAGGTAGTTGATAAATAACTCTTCCACATGCATTATATTATTTGCTGTCAGATGTAGTGAATGGAAAAATGTACAATCCAGTATGTTTTAAACTCCTTGAAGTTGATGCTGTGAAATATTAGTAGCAGTTCCCTGTAACTTCTAGGAAGATTACTCTTTGGACTTTCTGAAAGGCACAAAAACTCTTCTGTGGGCTGTACTATCCTTATGGTTGTTTTAGGGACCAAAACATGCTTAGCTTTAGAATGGAGATATGTTGTACAGAAATGTGGCTCCATTCCCTTATTTTGTGGAAATTCTTTTGTGTTCAGTTTCTGCATTTTGAAGTGAGGCAAGTGTAAATGAGCTAAGATAAAAGCACAATTTTTAGTGGTATTGACTCTCCTTAGCTTTCCAGGTGCTTCCTAAGTGAAGGTTGTCCTGCATTCCTCTGTTTTTCTGCAACTGCTCTGAAACTCCTTTGTACCATAAGGGGCGTAGTCCTAGTAAAGTATTGCAAGGAACAATAGTGAGCAGGTAAATTCATAGAGGTTTTGGTGCACTAGGTCCATAGCTATGTGGAGATGATAGAGGCTTGGGGTTTTCCCAACCTCAGGCTGGTTTACAGTATTCAGATTTTGTGGCTGGAGTACCCTTCACTAGCAAATTTATGTCAAACCCAGGGAAGGTTTAATTTCAATAGACTGAGAATTAGAGTTGGTCCTACAAAGCAATAGCGTAATTGTTCATGCTGATTTATGGAACAGAGCTTCTCTTGGTGGTTTAAAGGTTGTGTTTTTATGCTGGTTTGGTTGCAATTGTTTGGTGTGTTTTTAAAATGCTGTTTCAAGTCATCCAAACAGTCTGTAATCTAATGGTGTAACCTTACGAGCTTGTGCTGTCTGGAATGTTCAGATTTCAGGTACCATCTTACATCAGTAGTTGTTTGGGGAGGCAGGTATTACTAAGATTTAAATTTCAGATACTACGATTACCTGCCATGATCCTGGTACAAGCCGAATTTCCTTGACTCAGTTGAGGGATTGTGATTAATTAAATAACATCTGATACTGGCCTGTATTTTTGATCACAGATGATCCAATTCCAGAAATTTGTGGAGGTAGAATTTTCTTACCTTTTACAGTAAAGGCTTGAAGGTGTTCTGCATCTTCACTGATTGTCCTTGCCTTAGTATATGTATTCTTCCTGATTTAGTTCTGAAGAAACTGAGATTGCTTGACTAAAGGGAAGAGCTAGACATGGGATCATGACTTCAGTGCAGTGACCAACTGTCATGACCTAATGAAGATACATTATTCATGTGGTCTTGAGTATGTGTATGACAAACACATTTCAGGCATCTGAAATGAAGGGGAATTTTAGGTTTACTTTGTTATATGGAAGACTGCCTTTTAGGGTTTCCCACTGCTTGATTTCAAGATAACATACTAGGTTGTATGGTTGGAACCTGCAAGAACTCAGTGCTGTAAATCCCAGCATCTCGGAATGACTTGTGTCCTGAGCACAGTCATAAACTTGGGATACCTAAAAGTTCTTATGTCAGCATAGTTGTGTTTTTGGTTACAAGTTATGATCCAAGGACAGTAACTCTTCAGACACAGCTGAATTTCTTAAAAGCTCAACATCAACAGGCAGACCATCTGTAGCCTACTGAAACAAGGTTAAGCTGTAGCCAGCAGTTCATTTTTTTTTTCTGTAGTGAAAATAACTAATGTTTTTAATAAAGTGTAAGATTTTTCTTCCTGCATTCGTAATATAGGAAAAGGTATAATGGCAAGGCAGGAAAACAGATGTATGCGGCAGATAGGAAATTGGAAGTTATGTTTTGGTCATCTGTGATAAAGGTAGGTCTGTGTGTGGGAAGTTCTGATCAGAAATGCTGAAGGACTTGTTCCAAAGTTTGTTGTACAGGAAGGGCAATGTAGCAGGGTTTGGCCACTAAAAGTGGCTTGAAGATGTAAGTGGTTGTTAGTAGTGGGGATTGAGATGTTGATTGATAATATGTTAAGTCCTTTAATAAAATTAGCTGTGTTATCTCCATTAACTAAGCTGCCTGGTTACAAGTGTAATTTTGTTTTATAGCTATGCTTCTAAACTCCCAACAATCTGCTCTCATTGGCTAATATTTATGTTTTACTTTTAAAAATATGTTTATTCTACATGGAATACTTCTGTCTTTCATGTACTGATTCAAAAGCTTTTTACATACTCTACAGCATTTAACCTGCTAGTATGGAAGTGGTTAATTTTGCCGTTAAACCAAAGGAGCAGAAGGTGCTTAGGGCACTCAGTGCTGTGTGGTGTCCTGTTTGTTTGTTTTTCCTCAAAGAGCGAAAGAAATGTGGCAGATAATTTCATGGGAATAAGAATCATATAGCAGGGCATCGCTTTTTAATCTAGGTGGCCCAACTTTGTCAAATGGAGTTACTTGTGTTATGACAATGGGTAAAACTGATGATTTTTACATCACTCACTGCTATCATACTGTTTTTGTATTACGTATGTTTTCTCAAATATGGTTGACCATGCTTCACAGAATGTTAGAAAGTGCATCTTTATCAGTTATGAATATGGAATTTTTGTGCTACTTAGTGAAATCTAGTACAAAAGTGGTCACTAAAAAAAGGACTCTCTTTTGACCTGCTTCTACAGTAATATACTGGCCAAAAGGGAGAGAAATACCAGTCCTGTGCAGCTGTCTAGATCTTGGGCTATCAGCCAATAATCTGCAGACCATGGGCTGGGGAGAGTGTGGCTGGGAAGCAGCTCAGTGGAGGAGGCCCTGGGTCCCTGGTGGCAGTGAGATGAACATGAGCCACAGCATGCCTTGGCAGTAAGGAGCATCAACACTGTCTTGTGGGCTGAATGAACAAGGGTATAGGCAGGAAATTGAGGAAAATTATCTCACCCCTCTCTACACTTATTAGGCAACAGCTACATCCATATCTAGTTTTGCCCGCACCCTCCTGCCATTAAGGGAAAGATGTTGATAAACTGGAATAAGTTCAGCAGAGGGCTACTAGGGCAGTTGGGAGCTGGAGCACACGTGTCTGTGATGGGACACTGAGGGACCTGGGCTTGTTCAGTCTGGAGAAGAAACAGTTTCAGGGGTCCTAACAGCATCCTTCCCTAATACCTACAAAGAGGTGATCAAGAAGAAACCAGGATTTTCACAGCGGTCCATCGTGGGAGGATGAGAGACAATGTTCATAATTTGAGGCAAGAGAAGTTTACACTGGAGATATGGAAAATCTTTTTCCCTGTGAGGACAGCCCAGCAATGCAGCTTGCACCAAGCAAGATTTTTGCCGTCTCTGTCCTTGGAGATTTTCAAGCCCTGACTGACTGGATAAATCATGAGGAGCTAGTCTGATGCCAAGTCTGAGCCTGTTTTGGGAAGAAAGTTGGACTTGAGAGCTCCTGAAATCCCTGGCAGTCTGAACTATGCTATGCTTTTATTTGTGATTATTGCTCTACAGCAGAAGTTCCTAGGCTGTGCTCTGGTTTGTCTTCTTTTTCTTGTTAGCCAGTTCCGTTTCTTGCGAGCTGCAACTGAATCTTCACCTCTTGAGGTAAACAAGGAGGGATAGTCTCTAGAGTTAAAATCACAAAACAGTCGTCTTGAGATATATCACAGAGACATACTTTGGGTACCCAAGAGACTGTCTGGATAACAGCACAGAACTCTTGTGTTTCTTTTTCCCTCAGTGCATTACTACAGTTATGTTATTTGGTCCAACACTTTATTCTCTGGATTTCACAGACTTAGGACTGGACATTGAGTGAATTCCATGCATTTATTTATAAAGTATTTTACAATGAAACCTTGAGAGTTTTCAGTGGAGCCCTGCAGAGGCAAAAATAATAGAAGTAAACTACAATAGAAGGAATACAAATTTCTTAGATCTCTTCAGGAGAAGACAACTATGAACACAGAGATTTAAAAAACAGGACAGAAAGACCTTGAACATTTGGCAAAACTAAATCCCAGTTGTTGATTTCTGTGGGCTTTTTTGTGCTTATTTATTAGAGTCTTAATTTGCAGTTCTTAATGCTTTTGCTGCAGTGAAAGAGGAATTTTTTTAAAAAGAGGAAAACGAGCAAACTTAATTTTTTTCTTGGAAATTATTTAAAATTTTTAAATAAGTTGGATAATGTCCTTGCTTTATTGAGACAAGTTTATGGGTGTTGATGAAATATTCTGTATTTGGCTAACTGCCTGGTGATTGGTAAATGGTATTCAACAAATATAATGGCCAGGAATCTGAAGAGGATTTTTGCTGTGATGAGGAGATCTCAAATATTTTTCCTATAACTAACCTGTATTCCTATTAATTTTGATAAGAACTGTATTCTGTTCAAAAAAGGATTTGGGAATCGAGGATGATCGTTTCTGATTGTGGGTGAAGAGGTGTTTGTTTAGAAAAATGTTTGTTTTATCATATAGCTGCAAATATGAAATGAGTGGCAATGGTGGAGAGGAAGAGCAATGGTCTGAGGAAGTGGGTATGGCAGTAACTGCTATTTGTGAAATCAGAAGAATAGCGTCTATTGATTGAAGTGGTTCTGTTTGGGATTTTTTGTTTGTGTGTTTTGACTGGGGTTTTATCATTGTGGCTGTTCAGATACCGAAGTCCATAGCAAAGTTAATGTTCCTTCCGTTCTTGTTCAGCACTGCCTGAGGGACAAGCAAAGAATTATGTTCAAGTTACTAATTGTGATAAATATAGTCTTGATAATCAAGGCAGTATTAGAAAGTAATGCCTGTATTTAGATGCAGGTGTTTCATTGTTAGCTGAATCAGATTCAATGATTAAGGCATAAACAAGCAAATACATTATTCAAAACCGCCATTTTTATTTTATTCATGAGTTTTAAACTTACCTCCCTCAAATTCAAGGATTTTAAGTGGAAGAGGGACATGAGGTTCCCATAAAGTGTTTGCAGTCCATTTTTTCTCGAGTGAAATATTTTGTCTTGTTGAACTAAATAGCTGAATGCACAGCGAAACTTGGAATGTCCTAAGGGATCTAACACCGTAGTCAGTACTTTTTACAAGTACCTCTATTCTACTGTGCTTGTCTTTAAGAACGTTCCTGTCAAGTAAGGCTACATGTCTGGTTTTTACAAGTCTCTGATTAAAATTAATACCAAGAAAATTAAAGTGATATAAATTCTGCTGAGCAATACAAAGAGTAAGTAGTATTTAGTGTTGATGGTGTATGTGTCATAGTTTAGATTTTTATGTTCCCATATTATAAATGGGACAGCTAATGGTATCTATTTGATAATATTATTTTACTGCCACTTGGCAGTTACGAAAAACAATCAAATAATTTGTTACATAGTCTTACATCCTTATTTTAAGACTTAGAAGCAAAGTCTGATTTCTGCTGTTCAGGACATATACCTTCAATACAAATTGTCACTGAATGTCCTTTATATTCAAATTGTTTTCTGATTCTCTATATGTGCAGTAGGATAGACCCTAATAAATCTTACTAAACAATTATAAAAATTATTTAAAATTACCTTTCTGCAAACACTCTTTTGACAGTAATGGTATTTACATTACCTGAGCATCAAGATTTTTGTCAGATAATATGAAAATTTCTGTTAGGAATGTTCTGTAAACTTAGAAGCCAAAAAAAAGCAAACAAACATGCTTTGGATCCAGTTGTGCAATTCTCGATATTCCATTTGTATTGTAAGTACAATTAATGTAAACATAGATATTTGTTAAGTATTTACTGTTATACAGTACTAGCTTGATTAATGACATTCTTTTCTTCTATGTAATTAATGGAGTTCCTTTTTTTTTTTTTTTTTTTTTNCTTTTAATTTCTGTGTGCCGGTTTGTTGTTCAGTAGTCATTACTTCAGTTGGGTTTTATGCTGAACCTCCTGTTTTTTTCTGTCTCAGTGTCTTTGGTTTTGAGGAAAAAAGCCATGCTAGATAATCCTAGCTAAAGTACCATTATGCATGTTTTTTTCACGATTCATGTTTTCATGTGCTTTCTAGAGTCAGTCTTAGCTAAGAGCTCAGAGAACTGTTTCTCTGAGTGAAGTGCAGTGATAAGTAAGGAGGATTTAATAATTTTAGCATGTTATTTATAAATATATGCCTATAATCTAATATAAATGTTGATATATAATAATACATAATATTATATATATAAAAAATATAATAATCTAATATAAATATTGATATCTGTCCAGGAAATATAAGCTGAAACTTGTTCAAATCACTGTTTCTAAGGTGCTGAGTACTGTCAGGTTGGAAAAGCAGAATAGAATGCACTATTTGCAACTCAGTGTGTTTTACTAAAGGTAGACAAAAAGCCATGTGGGAGTTTTTTGGAGTGTTTGGCTTATGAAATTTTTTTGTTTATTTCTGTGTGTATGAATTTGTGTATATTTGTACAATAAAATTTTTCATAATTCCTTGAGACAACAAAATCAAACACTTTTTTGGAAACATATATGATGGTAACAGTGTCTTGGGAATAAATACTGCTTGTGAAAGCTGAGTTACTAGGAAAAGTCACACGAGAAAGCAAACATGGTTAATATAAATATCTTACATGTTGTCCAGTGTGATACTGAATTTCAGGCATGTTTGGTAAAATGATATTTTTATGATGGGAGTATTTCTTTGTCATTGCTTCCAACATAACACGTTTCTTGTGTATTTCCTATAGAACTGGTGTTGCTGGATTTGCTCTTAACTTGAATATGTTTCTTAAAAAAAAGACCATGATAAACTTGCTGAAATATTAGTTGCCTCCTAAAACTATACCCAGATGTCAAAGGACATGGATACTTTTATCTTCGGTTACCATCTGTCTTTGTGTGGGTTTTTTTTCCTCTTTTTTTTTNGATTGTTTGATTTCCTTTTGAACTAACTTTGATACTGTATTAGGAAAATGATAATTTAATTTTACAATTAGTGTACTTTAAATATGTGGATACAAAGCTAAGTGGTAGATTTTTAAAGAGATACTTAAAATTCACATGATGGGGCAGAGTGAAGAATATCTTTAGGACATGAAGCAGTATTTTAAAATACGGTAGCTATGTCCAAATGTAGCAATTTTGTAATTTCTCTGTGAATACTTGTTTGAAAATTTTATATATACCTAAAGATTGATTTTCATCTTCTCTTCCCTCTTCTTCTTCTTTTTCCCTAGATGATATATAAAAGTTTATACCACTGTTTAAATCTTCCTTTATGTCAACATCTTTTTTTCCTTTGCAGTTCATGATTTAGTCCTTTTTTTCTACCTTATTATATTAAAATTGATGGCAGTGATATCTCTTTATGTATACTGTATAATTAAAATTATATTTTCATTATTTTATAACACTTAGTTACTATGCTTTGCAGTTCAGTATTTACCGTTTTCTCCTGTTCCTTTTTGGATGCCTGACTTGCATGTGGTTTAATATTTAACAGTTTGCCTGAGATAGTGGGGTGTGACAAGGCTGCTAAGCATCACGTATTGCTCACATATATCTGTCGGGGTTTTAGGAATAGCCTACAGCTACTGATCTCTGCTTCCAGGGGTTTCATTATTCTTTTTTTGCCAGCAGTCACTTAGCTTTCTTGTTTGCTAGTGTCTAGCTTTCTTTCAGGGTGCTTTAGCCTGCTTCATGTCAAGGTACAAAAAATTGACACTTCAGAAATATATTCTGAGGAATATTCTTTTAGTCAATTTTATATAATTGGAAAGAATATGTATTGAGAAGTTGAGAATCTGTTTCTTTTGCGAGCAACTTGAGAATATATAAGTCTCCAGACTTTGGGGGAAAAATCATACTGAGGAGCAGGAAACTCTGAGATTATCTTAAAATCAGATCTTCAGTTGTTTGTTAGTTTGTTTGTTAAGATGTGCGCATTTCACAGGTACTAAAATTTATGCAGAGGCTGTTGATAACCTTGTGGAATGACAAAGCCAAGCTCCCAGACCTGGTAGGGCTGTTTGAGGAGCTGCTGAGGAGGAGCTGCTGATGACACTTGCTTGGGGTGGTCAGAATGTGTCCTGGAAAAAAATATGTACAATACTCCAAGACAGTTAGAGGCTAACTATTGAAAAATTTGTGTGAGTAATCCCAAGGTATCATCACAGTCCTTACAGCCGTAATTTTCTATACTTCTTTCCACACATAGTTGTTTCTTGGTCACAGTTTTGAGCAGTTCATCCACAGTAGTTTTTAAACATTTAAGTCAGTCTCATCATATTGATCAGCTTTAAGGTACTAGCTCAGTGTTGCTTAGTTTGGGAGAAACTGGGCTTTCGGATTTGAAATGTTCTGATTGGGTAATTCTGTTTCAGTATGGAACTCATTTTATAGTGGGATGAGAAGCTATGTGTGCTTAGAGATTCAGGTTTCTTTGAGTTGTTCTGGATTCTTCCATTCTTTTGTGTTCATATAGTCATATAGATATTCATAACAATTTATATCCTTTATATGTGATAAATGTTAATCTATGTTTTCATATTTGAGTGCATTATCCATACACAGAGGTCTAAATATTTTTTTTGTAATTTACAATAATAATTTTCATTTTATGTCAGAGTATATTATTTTGATAATGTTACGTTGATAATTTAGACTATGACTTTTATTAGCATTATGACAAATTCAAGTTTTCAGGGGAACTATAACAGATTAAAATTAGCTTTCTTTGTTATTGGTTGTTTATAGAATATACAAGTCTTATTTAAGGCCATCCTTTTATGTTTGGAGATGTGAAAAGAATAGTATTTTGTTTCCTGTAATTGGTTTTAATATTGAATAACCATTGTAATTTAGTTTTTGCCAAAATTTGTAGTAACAGAAAGACATTACTTTTAAAGCCCCGTGTATGTACAAAAGGAAAACGGCAAGTTTTCATTTCACTGTGATCCCTGTTCTTGTAGTGCTTGGTCTTACATCCTCCTAGTTCTGTTATTTCTGAATATGAAACTTATAGCTCTCATGGTCGTTAAAATTTAATACCTATTGCAAATGATAAGTGATATGACTGAACACAACAATGTAGTTTTCATAAATGAAGTTATTAAGAATGTATTACATTTCAGTAAAAATTATAAACAATTACTGAAACACATCTAGTCTTTTTTTATTTTTAAATGAAATATAGTTGTATTATTGTAAATTTTGGACACTTCTGACCTCTCCGTATGGTCACGGTGTTCTCAATATTAGGGAAAATCAAACTTGTGCCTGCAATGTGCCTGTTTTTTTCTAGTATACATGACACCAATTTCACAATCATTCCAAGGATATATGGACAGTGTCTAAGTATTTTTCCTTCTTTTTAGCTACAAAGAAGAACAGGTGAGATTTTCAGAAAGCTGAGAACTATTAATGATATACGTTAATTCCCACTGTTTTCCCTGCTTTTCACAACTAGCTTTCACTTGCTTTCACTTGCACCTCAGCTAATGACTCTTCCTCTAGGTATCCTTCCTGTCCCTTCTCCTGATCGCTCTCCTATGTGCTTGGCCTTTTACTGTTACTCATCCTGCCTTTGTTCTTTTGTTTGTCTTCAACTTCTTTCTGCTGCTTCTGTATTAGCTGTGGGAGTGTTGGAGATAGAGGAACAACAGTTCCTAAATCATTGACTTCAGGACTAAACACCTCAATAAATTTGTAGGAACGCAGTTTGGGAAAAAAATCATAGTTTCAGCTACTAGCGTGTTTACTCATCTGAGGGTATGGTGTCAGTAGTCTGTATGTGGAAGGTGATTATGTAAGTGATTTGTACATTGTTAAACGGTATCTCTGGTATCTTTAGTTGAGTCACAGCTAAAAGCCTGATATTGCCAGTTTCTGGTGATGAAGTTTCATGGCTATGCTATTTTTAAATTACTGTTGGAATTTCTGCATTTACTAAAACTTAGTATTGAAGTAGCTGGGTTTTAAGTATTATAAAATATGTATGTGTTTAAATACATACAAGTAAATATCTTCCCCCTGCCCCCGTACCTTATTCTCAGCATTGCTGAGAATTTTAATTTTCTGAAACTACTTATGTGTGAGAGGAACTATGTATGAAAATTATTTTTATTTTTTTTAAGATGAAATTAAACAAATAGTATAATGGAAAATGTTAAAAAATGTGAAGTATGGGTAACAACATATGCCACTTTGTTTGGATTGCTGAGTGTGTATGTATTATATATAGATGAAGCAGCTGTTTTTTATGTATAGACATGTATATGTTTATGTATATATATTTGCATGTACAATATATATGTATGCAGAGTGACGGTGTCTATGTGTATGTCTCTCATTTGTGTTTACAGAGAGTGTGTAAAACCAAATGAGGGCCATGTACATTACATGATTTGACATCTAGAAGAAACTAGTGGAAAAGACTTTCTGCAGGATTACTACCCCCGTACACTGTTTCTGAAGTCTGAAATAACCTTTCTAAGCACCTAGCACCTTAAACAATACAGGGTTGGTTTGGTGTTGTTTTCGGGTTGTTTGTTTGGTTGGTTGTTTGGTTGGTTGTTTGGTTGGTTGTTTTGTTTGTTTGGGTTTTGTGTGTGTGTTTTGTTTGTTTGTGGTCTTTGTGTTGTTTTTTTTTTCTTGTAGCAATAGCCACAGTGTATCGATTTAATGTCATTCGTTACAATTTTTTTCTTTGGAACAGAAAACGTAAGAGAGCAGTTCTGTGTGCATTTTCTCTGGTATAACTCTGGTGGTAGTGAATTATATAGGGGTTCTAGAGTTAAGGGAGACAACAGTTAACTTCTTAAATCAGCTTGGTAATGTGTAATTGTCTCCAGGAGCTTATTTGCTACTTGCCAAGTGAAGATTCAGCTTGCACAGCTTCCTTGAATGGCCAGTCCTACAGGTGAGTGATCTTACGTGATAAAGGATGGAGGAATACTGGGCTAGGCCTTAAAGTCATTATGGCCAGATTCTGGTCAAATTTTTTTTATTGAGCTGTCAATAAAGACAACCAGGGTGCCACACTAGATTTAATGAATCGAGATCCTATTCTGTTTTGTGTAAACAAAACCTTGGTGTCTGCAAGCTTCACTTGCTTCAGTGACATTGAACAGAATATCATACTTAGGAAGGGTCCTTCAAGGAACAGTGGCAGATGGACATAGCTTTGGATCTCTGCTCTCTTTGTCAAAGACCTTCCTGTCTCTAATAAATCCTTGAGTAACACAGAACCACTTAACAAGCTTTAACGAAACGGTGGCTGTAAAACTTAGTTCAGATAACCAAAATCTAGTTTGTAATTACAAACCAGGAGATAGTTTTACAGTATAACATGTTTAGATTGTTCTAGCTATACCTCTGTTGATGTTTTCTGAGCTGCCTGTCATCTTTTAGGTCACGATCACTAGGGTAACCTAATATTACAGTGATCTTTGCTTCATAGAATTATAAAAAGTAAATTAGGAATGGTGATCATACTCAGTCTTTAGATTCATGGTTTTGGCTGTACAAACTGATGGAACATGCTTGATTGCGGTATTTGGTTGTGGGCTCTACTATAGCAGTGAGTGTCAACTTTACTAGGCTAAATCCCCCAAGTGTAGGGATTGAGTCTTATCCTAACATAGGTGAGAAGTTTGGCTTTGCTTTAGGAAATGATTCTGCAAATTTACAAATTCTGGAGAAGCAGCGAAATTCTAGTCAGGAGAGTTTGCATTCATGAGTGCATTCTAATGAAGTTTGCTGTCTTATCCCCAGCCATCTGAGATTTTTGTCTTTGGAACAGTCTTCATATTTGTTACCCTAGCATTTCCTTACCTGACTTCTGGAATCCATTTTGTGGCTCTGGCTGTTATAGCTACTGTATAGACAATCTTAGCTTTTCCAATAACTTTTGGGACAGTGTGTTTCTTTATTAGCTTTGTACTTTTAAGGAAACAGGTCTTTTCTGTTACGGCTGTCCATCTTATTCAAGAGAGGGATAGCTGTTTCAAAAGAACAGATACCAACAAAATAATTAGTTTGGGAAGGTAAGCAAAATTGTGTACTACCACTGAAGAAAAGACAGTTATGAGTCATTTTATACTCCCAGCATCCTGATGAGTCAATCAGCAAACACAGCCTGTCGTAGTGTGTTGTAGTGTGGATCCATTTAAAGGACCAAGCTGGAGGGAACACGGCTTTCTTAATTTTGGTGCTGTATAACAACCTTTTCTTTGATGCAGGCTGGGATGACCTCAGATTGTTAGAAAGAGTGGAGAAAAGCCATAATGTTAGGAATTTTCTGCATATCATTTTTAGCCATTCTCCGGCAGATTTGCAAAAATGTTACTGAAAGAAATGCATCTGCAGACGTGTATGTAGATGTCAAATTTGACTTGCATAATCTGTAAAGATGACAATGGCGCACAAAGGCAGAACTCGGTTTGATTGCAAAGTCTTAAAACCAAGTTGCAGGCCATCATCTGATATAGAAAATAAATACTAAGTATTACTCTGCCATTTAAAAGTTACTTTTATGTATGAAACTTAATGTACTGTTCTGTCAAAGTTTATTGTAAAATAGCTGTGTAGACCATGTTGTGCAACTCCATTATACTAGCTAGTTGAAGGTTAAACACTGAAGGATTTTGAAGTTTACAGATTTTAACTTTCCTAACTTAAATGATGAATTAGAGGAAATATTGCTGTTTGCTGTAGCATGCCATAGAGATCAGATATATTGCTTTTGTGTAACTTTTCTGTTTTCATTTTTTTTATGTTGTTCAAATCTGTCACTAACTTTTTTTTAAGGGTATGCCTGGAGTTGGGGATTGACTGAGGAGAGTGTTAATCTATTTAAATAAACTGGTTAGAGCATAGGAGGAGGCCTGTCGTGTTTTCAACGCTTCTCAGCCTGAAAGTGCTGCATAACCTTTTTAGGTTGCATAGCAACCGGCTCCTAGCAACGATAATAGATTGAATTTCCAATAGTGACCAGGCCGGATGTAATAATAAAGCAAGAGTACAAACAGTTGTCATGGTTTTCTTTTCATAATAAACTAGTCTGAATTTAGGGAGATTCTGTTTCTCAAAGCAGCAAACCTCTTTGCAAAATGAAGGTACTTTTGAAAAGTTGTGTTACTGAAACCCTGACAAAGCTGCTTAGAATTAGTGACTTTGAAGCCTAGTAGTCTGAAACATAGGAGAAAACAAAGAAACATTTAATGAGTTATCAAAGAAAGAGGGTATTTAATACCCACTTTAAATGGCTTGTAAATCTGAACTTCTTTTATAGATTAATCTGTCCTGGGACTTCATCGAAGTCCCTAGGTGTACAGGTAGGTGCATATTATGGAAGGAATATTGTCAGTCACACTTGAATTAATGAAGTTAAAAAGAGGCTTCCCTGGAGGTTATTCTGTAACTGCCTACTATTTGGATTGTCAGTGTGTATCTTTGGAGCATATGGTATCAGCTACTGCTGGAGACTGGTTGCTAGTCATAGTTGGGCTTTTCCTAGGTTAGTATTTGTTCTGTTATCTCCTCTTGATTCAGCTGTTGGATACTATGCAGCAGTTCTCGTTTTTTGGAGACACATACTGATATAAAAATCCATATAAAAAGATCTTTTGTAAGATGCACAATAAAATAGGTAGTTTTAAGTAATTAAAATTCTAACATGTTATTTAGAAAAGTTTGCAAAGGTCTTGTAAAGAAACCATAAAAAGGGCTAGTGAATAAAACAGTAGCTGCCAGACAAATTTATCTTAGATTGTGCCAATGTGTCAGTATTTCACGTTTTCAAGACCTGCTATATGTAAAAGGTAGAAATATGTAGGCAAATGGGTGATTTGGGCTGAGAGACAGAAAATTTCTCGCAAAATAGTAATAGATGTAGTTCTGGATGGTTATATTTGAGTTCAAATTTTTGGACCTGGCTAGCTAGTTTGAAAATTGGAACACTGGTTGTTGGGTAAAGATGTAGATCTACACTAGATAAACAGTCATCTTCAGTTCCTGTGCCTGCTTTTGGAATGATGATTGAAGTGTCACTATGGTAAAGGACATTTACTTCAACAGAATGCCCAAGTTGGTTATTTGTGAACTGTTATATTCCATTCAGATGGCACCATTTTTTTCTGAGGAGATGAAAGCTGTTCTAAGAACATAAAACTTACATTTTTAGTTACTGCTAAAAGGGGCAACTCTAGTGGCTACACAGTGTAGAAGAAGAAAATCATGAAGTGTAAACAACTAGATGTTACAGACTTGCCTAGGGATGTTTCACTGTATTCTGGTGTTTCAGTAGATTCTGTTGTTGATGAATAATGTTTTGTCACAGGAATCTTAAAAGTTGAATTCTGAAAAAAGATTCTTTTAAATGGACATCTTAGGTCTGACTCTGCAGATGGTATCCTGCAGCTTAACTGTTCATTTGGGAATGTTTTTCCTCAACATCATTTAGCACCAGAATCCTCACTGAGAAGGGTATTAGTATGGTGACAGAGAGGTATTTTGGATATATTCAATGAAACAAGGTGGTTTTATACAATTATATTTGAAAATTATTACAATGTAGCATATAAAAATCCAAATCTAGAAGAATATCTTTAAAAGGTAGTTTGGTTCATCTGAGCCATCTTTAGGCAAACTGCTCAGCTGGTGCTAAGTTTCAGGCATGTGAGGTCTGTTAGTTTAAATTGGAGTTAAGCACTATTCTGAACAGCATTCTGAATTCATATGAACTTTGTAACTGTAACTTTGAACTAAACCCTGAAGTTTAAAGAAAAAAAATTAGCAGTATGATCTAGTCTGAGTATACAATCTACTGAAGAGCATTTGTGGATTGCCAACTAATTTTGTTCATTACAAGGTTATTTATATGGTAAAATAACTACTTCTGCCACAGCTGCAGGACTGGGAGAGTTTGAAAGATTTAGGAAAAATAGAAGTTTATGATTTAGAAGGAGGCTAAAATCTGATAATGAAATTTTAGCTAGTATATAGAAAGCAGAAATTAAAACAACCCCCCTTCCCCCCAAACAAATAAACAACTGCAAGCAAAACAAAACAAAACACCACCACCACAAGACAAACAAGAACATCACCTTTTATAGGTTCAGATTCATAGATGATACCCTTTTAAAGGTGTTTTTATTAAGAATTGTTTTACATAGTACAGTTGTGACATTTTCAGGGGAGCCTGAAACATTTTAATCTTACAATATAGGAAATAGTGTCCAGTATTATGGCAAGTACATATTCCCACATCATGTAGACTACTTTCAGAATTTCTCTAAGGATGTAATTTACTTTCTAGAACTGCAGTAATTATCTTTGTTCAACTCCCGGTGCCTCTTCTCCTAAATAGCTAGATTTCTGTATTTTTTTATTGGTGCTTATCTTTATTTCTAGACCAGAAGATGTTGCTTAGAATACTTACTTTCTTACTGAACAAACCAGAATAACTATATTTGCAGGTTAATTTTTTTAATTGCATCTAGTCCTAACCTATTGAGCTGCTTCCTTCATGATTAAAAACCAAACCAACCAGCCCCTTTCCATTTAAAAGAAACAAACAAAAAGGCAGAGGTTAGGTAATGTGCTGTGCCAAATATGGTAGTAATGAGTGTATCATGCTTCCTATGTTTTTAGTAGAGTTCAAGTAGAAATTGCATCTGAAAGGATACTTTGCATTTCTTAGAACTTTACAATTTTTGTAAGAAGGGGAAAAAAATCAGTATTTAAAATAATAACTAAAAACTGAGAGGTCAGAAAAACAGTTGTCTGTAGAGTGTTGCAGCATGTAACGTGGAAAATCTTGGAGACTGGGGAACAAAAAGGAAGGTAAGCAAACAAGAAAATAAAATAGGGTTATTCCTGGTTTTATTTGATTGATTATTTTAAAATACAGCTATGTAAATGTAGGAAATTTGCTTATGTGTTTGGAAATGTAAAAAAATAGGCTATGAGGAAGTAGACCACTGAAGGTTGAAAGACAATAGAAAATTACAAGTTTGGCAAAAAAATCTTTGCAGTCTATTTGCCTGTTTCTCTGTCCCTCCAACTGAATTTCCATGCTGTTTAATGTGTTGTGGCATCACATTATGTGCTCACTCCTGATTTCTTTTTTAATTACTGCTATTCATATGCAAATTTATATCCAGAATTTTTCATGTTAATGTAAACGTGTTAGATTCTTATATTGATTTAGTCTAAGAACAGTTGTGTTCAAGTTGAAACAATTATTTATCTCTTTTTAAATTTTATATCTGTATATTGAAAAGCATAGCTTGAAATAATAGGCCATGCACCAATTATGAAATAAACTTTTCATCTGCTTTCTGTATGATTTTTGTAAAGATGTCTTCCTTTCTTCAATACATTAACCATTACTAAAATAACAAATACAAACAATGTTAGTTTGTGTCGTGTTAGTGTAATGCTGTGTAAAATTACAAGGTGTTTAAAAATACAGGGGTTTTAATGGGTAAAGAAAGAGTTTTAAGTAGTGAACGTTTTTCAAGCAAAAGCTTTATTGGCATTAAATGTACTTCTTATATGAAGGACTACAAGATGTAATTAATTTTCTGGGACCCGGCTGCTATTTATATGCTACTAGAGCATGTATGCTCTTCTTCTTGAATGAATTTACCAATATACAATATTCACTGTGGGATAATATACTGTATTTATGGCACAATTATCTGCCAAGAAGTGCGAAAAACGTAAGTGAGCTGTTTTTCTGCTTAATTAAATACTTAAGACCAAACTTAATGAGCCTACATCACATAAACATAGCATCTAATCAGATGTTAGTACAGAATGCTGTTTGCATTTAAGCTATATTTGTGTATGTCTCTCTTCTCGATATGCCCTTGAAGATTTTAAAATTACTTGTGTGGGAAAGGTAGGCGTAGGAAGCTACAATGCAGTATTCTTGTGAATCAGCCCTGCTTTTGTATAGAGAGGACAAAGGTGTACAAAAATGTTTGCTGATGACTCTTTGAAGAAGTAGCTGGAATTTTCAAGTTGGTAGATTTACATCTGTTAGTTCAAAAACAATAATACTTTAGTAAATGGGCAAAATAAAATGAATTTCCTTGTGAACCTGGGAGACATACAGAAAGAATGCAGAATTTTCAGAGCACTGTTGGACATCTGTGCAACTAGAGAACTATTTTAAGAAATATTTCTGAAATTGTTTTAGTCTAACTTTTTAAACTTCGAAGAAGAAATCTTTCCATTGCATGGGGGTATCTCCCTTGGCTTAATGAAATGTGAGCATTATGTGAGCACTTTTGTTTTCTCTAGTATGTGTGAAGACAGGTCATTGTTAGGTTCAAGTTCACGACAGCACTTTATGATCAGAAAAGTAACTTGCATTTAATTGCTAGAAATGCGTAAGTGTTTGTGTATGCCTGCTTTCTAATTGTCGGGAAAGCAATCTTCTTATTGTTTCAAGCTTTTCAATTGCTAAGAAGTGACCACATATTTCAAAGGCTAATGAAGACAAAAAAATCTGTTGGATTACAATGTTAATAAAAAAGTATGAAGAATCTTCAAGTATAATATGAGTTAGTTTTTAATATTCTGTATTTATAGTACTGACCTTAGAAGAGGATCTGGCAGTCTTGTATGTCGGTTGTATTCTCTGAAACAGTGATGGCAACAGTGGCCTCAAAAGGCTTTATCTGTGCACAAGTAGAAATTGGAGATGGATAAGAGTTCAACGGTGTAAGTGAAGATTGACATGCACCCGAAAGTTGTAGGGTTTCCTTTGGCTTTCATTTAGGTTGAGCAACCTGTGTTCCACTTCGAGTAAGTGTTGTGAAGTTTTATTGTGAATGGTATTTATTCAGATATTTAAGTCCTTTTTGAAAACAGTGTTAGGTGTGTATGTTTTATGGGAAGCCAACAAAAACTTAATTATTGACCGGGTTTTTCCTGAGCACCAAAAATTGTATGGCCCATTGTGCAATGCCTGGTTGGATATACTAACCACCCCAGTGTGAACTGCAGTTGCAAGAAGGAGTTGTGACTTCTGTCACATGAACAGTCCTTGTCCAGGCCTTTGGCAGTGTAAATCTAAAGTAGACAAGATCAGCTACTTTAAAGGAGTAGTTGCCATCTTAATCCAACTGTTGCCTTGAGTTTTGTGCTGAGGAGGGCTACCTGTGGTTATGTGCCGATATACTTGTGCCCGTTGTTTCCTGCTGTCCGCTCACTCATCATTCATGAACTTTTGGCAGTGCTCACCAATGAGCTAGTGTATTATCTACTGTTCATATTGAATTATTGTTGTTGCATTCCCTTCCCTTAAATTCCTCTGTTTTGAAAGGCATCACTGTGGGTTTTCTGGAAAGTATTTCTTCAGAATGCTCATGTTTTACTTTTATTACAAGGGTTTTCAGAGCTGCAAAATTCTGAGATGCCCAGTCTTTACAGATTTTCTTTGGTACTTTCCTGTATTTCTGACAATTGAGAATTTCTCAGATTCCTTTAAGGTTAAGGGAATGAATATACTAGACATTAAGAAGCCAAATGGTGAAAGAATACTGTAGTAAATAGGACTATATCTAAATAATACTAAGTATTTTGTATAACTTCACTTTCATACTTGTACTAATTCATTGCATTTAATTTTGTTGATATTTTTTAATAGAATTCTTGATTATTCTGAAAATGCTGACTGTGATGAGACAATGTTAAATGTAACCCTTGGGAAAAATAATTTTTGCTGCTACCTATTTTGTATTAGTTTATTGATGAGAAAGTCTCTTTCAGACATTTTCCAGATACAGAGTTTGAATTGCTATCTTTCAGGATTTGATTTTTCAAACATAGTAGACCAAAAGTCCTGTATTTGGAAATTGGGTAATTTGTAGATCTCTTTAGAAGCACAGAAATTTCCTGTTGTAGTGAGTGAAGGTGCTGACCTATAAGGCAGCCTTCACTCAGTTTTCTCTTAGTTGATCATGGAATGTAACATTCATGTCAAAATCAGAGTCAGTAACACATGGTTATTCATGCCTTATGAAAAATATGCCATACAACTATTTTAGGTGAATGAGAACAGCAGTGAATACCACCTTACAGTCATGTACGTTGTTGAAATTAAAAAATATTAAACATGCAATCATTAGAGAAATAATATTATAGTTAATTGAGATGTCAGTAGCTAGGACTGTTATTTCCTTTCCTATAGAAGACACAATCACTTTTGAACTAGAAAGTTACATTGATGTGATAAACGTGACAGTAAAATAAGTGTAGTTCCTTTAATAAGTTTGTGTGCCACTGCTCTTATGAAATTGGGTGAACATAGCAAGTATCTGCTGTTATTATTTTTAAATAATGTTGTTTTATAACTGGTAATGCTCAGTAAAAAAAATTAGTGTTGGAGATTTGTCCATACATCAGTCCTTTTAAACAACTTCCTCTTCCATTGATTGTTTGGCTAAGTTATTTCATCACAGTTTATTGTCAGTTGTGCCATGTGTTTGAGGATTTTTTTCCAAACAAGTTCCAATGCTATTTCAGCTTTCCTTTTTATTGCTGATTTTAGTATCTGAAATGAAACCATTGTAGTGTTGAAAAAGAAATCTTAGGCCAGGTAATGATGCCCTGAATATTTCATGTTTGTTTCTGAAGTTAGTTACTTCTGGCTGCACACTAAAATTCTTTCCTACACTTGTCTCATTCTGTATTTCTTCTTCAATATGTAAGACAAGTGTGTAATCGATAAAGTGCATTGTTTAGTTTTGAGTTGAATAAACAAAATATCATTCAAACTGTAGCTGTATGACTAAAATAATTGCTATATCACAATCCTACATACCCTGCAATGAGTTTGATCACAAGAGAGCAGCAGATCATTATAAGAAATAAGTAGCTTTAAACACTCTCTTCAGGGACAACTTTACTGTTGAAGTGTGTGGAAGGGAGGAGGGGGAATGAAATGTCCAGACAGTAATTGAAGATAAGTTCTGAGGGTGCAATTTGAGACAGATGTGGTGGAAAGGAACACAGAGAAGACCAAGGTATCCGATGCGTTCTTCACCTTGATTGTTATGGGTAAGACCTGCCTTCAGGAGTTGCAGAAACATGAGACCAGTGGGAAAGCCTGGATCAAGGAAGGCTTGCCCTATGTGTTGGAGAATCAGGTTATGACCATTTAAACAAATAGGATGTACGCAAGTCTGTTGGACCTGGTAGAATGCACACAGAAATGCTGAGGGAGCTGGCCAGTGTCACTGGGAGGTCACTCTTGATTATGTTTGAGAGGTCATGGTGATCAGGGGAGGTTCCTGAGGACTGGATGAAAGTAAAGGTCACCTGACTTCAAGAGGAAGATCCAGGAAGCTATGGGCGAAGCATGTTCACCTTAATGGCAGAGAAGGTGATGGAGCAAATAATCCTGGAACCAATTTCCAAACTGTATAAAGGAAAAGGGTGTTACTGGGAACTAATCATATCTGACCAACCCGACAGACTTCTACGATGGGATTACTGACTTGATGGATTAGGGTGCAAAGAGCAGAGGATCTTGTTTGTTTTGACTTTAGCACGGCTTTTGACACTGTCTTGTAACATCCTCATTGACCAGCTGATGAAGTAGGAGTTAGATAAGTGGACACTGAGGAGAACTGGAAACTGGCTGAACTGCCAGGCTCAAGAGGTTGTGATCAGCGGCACAAAGGCCAGCTTTGAAGCCAGTCATCAGCAGTGTGCCCCGGATATTGATACTGGTTCCAGTACTTTCAGACATCTTCATTAGTGATGTAGAGATGGTGTGGCAGAATGCACACTCAGCAAGTTTTTGGGCAATACGAAACTGAGAGGAATGTTTGGTAGATGAGATGGATGTGTTGCCATTCACAGGGATCTTGGCAGACTGGAGAAATGGGCTGACAGGAACGTCATGAAGTTCAATAAAAAGAAATGCCAAGTCCTTTCCTGGAAAAGGAATGACCGTATGCAGCAGGATGTGCTGGGGGCTGACTGGCTGGAAGGCAGCTTTGCCACAAAGAACCTGGAGGTCCTGGTGGACAATAGGTTGACCACAAGACAGCAGTGTGCTACTGTAGACAAGCAGATCAGTGGCCTTCTAGGCTGCGTTAGGAAAAGCATTGCCAGGGAGTGGAAGGAGGTGGTCCTTCTTTTCTTCTTGGCTCCACAGTACAAAAGACACATGTACATACTAGAGTGACTCCAACAAGGGGCCACGAAGATGATGAAGGGTCTGGAGCATCTCTCCTACAATAGGCTGGAAATGCTGGGACTGCTCAACCTGAGGAAGAGAAGGCTCAGGATTGTGCTTAAATAACTGGTAGGAGTGTGTGAAGAATGGGAAACCGAACTCTTTTCAATGGTGTCCAGTGGCACAGAATTGGCCATAAAAACTTGAAATACAAGAAGCACCATCTGAACATAAGAAAATGTGCCATACTGTGAAGGTGGTGGAACACAGGAACAGGTTGCACAGAGAGATTGTGGAGTGTCCATCCTTGGACATATATTCAAAACCTATATGTATGTGGTCACAGGCAATCTGCTCTGGTTGACTACTATTTGCAGAGGGATTGGACTGGAGAAACTCGAGATGTTTGTGGTTCTCTGAGTTATTCTTTTGAAGAGAGAGGAAGAGCATATGGAAATTGAAGTCTGCTGGTAGCTCTTATATTTGCTCCCGTGATGTATCTTTTCTTTTTCTGACGTTATTTAGAGACAGTTATATCCAAAGCTGATGTTTGCATCAGCCATTTTCTTTTTGGACTGTTGTCTTCACAGTGGGTAGGTTTGGGTTTTTTCCCTCTTTCCATATCTGATGGGGTGGAATGAGATGAGAAGAGTGAAAGAAGGAGCGAGGCGGTAAAGAGAAAGAAAGAATTAGAATAGGACAGCCAGCTATCTCTGTTCTTCTTGAATTTCACTCTAGGCAGAAATGAAGGAAAATATAGCCTTAAGAAAGATGTGACTGTTCTTTTGAAAATAAATCTTTCCTGCAGTTAATTACCAGTAGTTCATTGTTGTATAAGGATAAACAAACTTTTTTCTACTTGACAATTAGAAACTTTTGAGGAATTTTAGGCCTTTTAATGCAGACAGTTATGTGTAATATATATGTATGTGTATAGAAAATAATTTGTCTTTAAAATATTTCAGTTCCTCTGAAGTTGTGCTAGGCTGTGCAGGTCCGCTGACATTTGGCAGATGGTACTGATTGCTGGACCTGCAGGAGGGATGAGACTTCTTACTGCTTCATTAAAGAGAGCGAAGGCTTTTTTTTTTTTTGTGATAAATCGAGAATAGAAGAATTTATTTTTCTTAGAACCATCCAGTTGGCTCATCACGTGAAATGCGTGAGGCTGCATGTCAGGGCATTTACAGCAATCTGAGGACATAATTTACCCATCAGTTGCATGCAAGTCGACACTATGTTTTGGAGATTTGTTTGATGAGATGTGGGTGCAATCTAGTTCTTTCATTTCTACCGCTTCTACAGATCTCCAGACAACCCTGTCTCATTGGTGAAAATGCATAGTAACAAAGCACTAATCCTTGGTTATTTTTAGTAGTCTATTTTGGATACAGTTTCCCCTCTATGTGTTCTCATGGTTGCTTCTACACTGGATGTAGTGTTGCAGCTAGCTCAGTATGCCTGTTCTGACTGATTCATGAATCAGTCATCGACAAATTCTATTTTTTTTTTCAATGCACTTGCTTCCTGACAGTAAGTTTTAATATACAGGTTTTGTTGCAGTCCAGGCTTCTCTGATGTCTGGACAATTGAACAGCCCAACACAAACCATTATGATCCAATGAGAAAGCATGAGACATTTCAAAGAAGTCTTGGTATGGCCTGAAGACAGGAGAGTGGCGTGGGGGGTGAAGACAGGCATGAAGCCACAGCAAAATGATGGATTCTTCTGGGAAGCTGTTGAACTGTGTGCTAGCATTTCAAATCTGTGTCAAACTCTGTCATCTCTGTGATTAATTTACAGTTTTCCACATTGCAAAATTACCTTCATAATGTTGAAAACTGGAAGATATTTTTATAAATGAAAACTGTAGTTTTGGAGTTTCAGGTTAGTCAGTTCACAAAACAGGCAATGTGGGGATACAGATGAGTGTTAACTGCATTTTTGGTCCGTGCTGCTGTTCTTGTTCAGTTATCACAGAAACATAGTTGTTTTGTGTGTATTCTCATTAAAAATAACTACCTCTTCTTCCATATCTTAGTCTATTTTATTAATCTTCCTACCCCTTCCCCTCCCTCCCCCTCCCAGTTAATAGAGGTCTGTCTAGTGTTCCGTTTTGCTTAGGATCATATTTGCTTTTCTGGTATGACACTGACTAAAGAGGAGTGCTGGTAACATTGACTGTTTCTCTGTTTAATTTTCTTCTGTGCTGGCTTAGCATTGGATAATTGAGCTATTTGGTTATCAGAGTTTGAGAAAATTGAGGTTCATTCAGGGTGGAACAAGATATTATTTATTTAGAATGTTTTCAAAGCTGTTATGAGATTTGATTCTGGTTTATTAAAACTGCTTTATGATAGTTTAGACTCTGCTAGTAGAAGACTAATATAAGGAAGTAAACAAAGTACTAGGGTTTTCCACAGTGAGTTGGATTTAATTAATTTAGTCATTAAATAACTTAATCAATTGTAAAACCTATTGACCTAAATCTGGTTAAATGCTGGAGCCAAAGCAGAGTACAGTGATAGTATAGATAAAAGTAAGTTTTGTAGAAAAATTCTGTGCTTTTCTTTTCTGCTGTTTTGATGAAAAAGTTCCCTGAACTTGCAACATACTTGAGGCTTTGTCACACTTACTAAGTGATCTACTGTTCAGCAATGAGCTTATTCCTTTTGCTGATGACATGGTACGTGGGAATTGATTTATCAGTCATAAGCACTACCAGAGCATATTTTGATAGGAAATATCTGTTAGAACTCAATTGTTCCTGTCAGCAGTTTCAGTCCTAGAAATCTGAGAATGATCTACTTTGTGCTGTATACTGCCATTTCTTTACTACTGGATCTCAATAGATCAGAGTTGTCACTGTATTTCCTCTTTGGACATTTCTGTGAGACAGAGAAATACATCTCTCTCCATTTCAGAAACTGAAACGGTGAAACTCAAGCAGGCAAAGTGACATACCGAAGACCATAAAAAGAATGTGGGAAAGCAGGGTACTGCATTTAAAGATCCCGACTCTTAGTCAAGAATCTTCACTGTATGGAGCAGGACTCTTATGAGAGTTATTTTGGTCTTTCTATCTTAGAGGTTCCATAGAGAATGAAGTATTTTTTTCTACTGGATATATTTCAAATTCCTTTTCTAACCTTAAGTCAGTGAAGTATGTAGCATAATGTAAGCCATTAAATGATTTATGGACATAGATATTGATCAGTGTTGTATATATTATTAGAGTGTACAGCTGAAGAGACTCTTCTGCTGTTATTTCAGAATTCGACCCTCTAATAACATGCATATAATCTCTTTTGTGCCACCCATTAGAGGGTTGAATTCTAAACTTTCTAAAAAGTGACTTCTAAAAGTTGATGAGAAAAACAAGTGGGTTAGTAGACCCATTACATACTAAATAAATTGGTTAAAATAATCTAAGTCTTTATTAATGATTTAGGTATTTATTTTTATAGTGTTGCACAGTGCACCTCTTCTGTAATGGTCTTGCAGTTGTCTAAATTAGCAAAACTACTGAAACAGCATAATAAACCACCACAGTTTGTCCTAAAATGAAGTCAGTAAGCAGCCAAAATACAGTTTCCACGGACTAGAACTTCCAGGATTAGCTGCAGCTTAGCTACATTCTTAGTGTATTTAGGTTTGTGTAATTCACATGTACATAATTAAATTTCAGAAGTGAATGTAATTAATGAAATTTTTGAAACTTATCTTTGTCCTTGGTCATAACATAATATAGGCAAAGGTAATCAGTTTATCAGCTTGTCTTCAGTGACATTGGAGTTGACCTATTAGCATGTTCATTACCTGGATTTTAAGAAATAAGCTTTACATGCTTAGTCACCGTGGGGGAACATTTCATGTCGTAGTTTTTTCTTGGTGTCCAGATAAGTGATATATCAGTGTGACCTAGTGAGAGAGAGACCTAATCAAAAGCATTTAAAATTAAATACAATGCTATTTTTTAAATTTATCTTCTATCATATTTCATTAATATAAAATATTTCATGTTTTAAATAAATTTCTGCATCCTACAAGGAAAATCGATGTAACAATCCAAGTTAAATAAATATTTGTCATATGGCTTCAAATTCTGTGTAGGTATCAATCTATCTCTATCAGTAATCATGAGAAAGTGGGAACGAAATGAGATGCTTGGTAGATTTCATACAGTCATGCATATGGAATTAAAATCCATGTGTGTGTAATTTCCCTAACAGATGCTAGCCTGTAATGTTTTTGTGCACTTGTTGTTTAAGGTTTCAGGGAGTTTAAAGACTTCTTTTGAGCTTTTCTGCCATAATCTGTTTAGGGATGCTTGTCTGAACAACTCTCTTCCTTACTTTGTGCTGCTTCTGTAACCATATCACTTAGATACTATGAGGGTAGTGATGATGGGGGTTTTAGTTAAGAAATGTTAAGTTCCTTTTTGTATGTGTGTGGTTTTGTTTGTTGTGGGTTTTTTGTTGTGTTTTTGTATGTTTGTGTGTGTTTGTTTTTTACTTTGCTTGAAAACATTCAGACCTCAGTCCTGATTATTTTTAGGCTGAACTGGAATACCACTATACCAATGCAAAACTAGAACTAAAAGTAAAACTATGCACCATTCACTGTAATAAAAAAAAAATAACATAAACCCTAGAATTTAGGAAAAAGTGTTTTTATTTTAAGGGGAAGACAGAACACACTTTTGGAAACAGGTGGGCTTACTAAACTGCATGTCTAGATACTACTTTATGTAGAAAATGTATGGGAAGTATTCATAAATTGTGCAGTTACTACATTATAATATACTACCTACCTAGTTATCCACACTGTAATGAACCTGTAAATAAGCTATATGAGTACATTGGTACCTTCATTATTATTCCTAACCATCTTGGGTTGGTTGGTTGGTTTTTTTGTCAGGCTACTAGATGAAGTGCTACAAAAGCTAGATGATTTTCTTCAAATAGGATTCAGGAATTTCTCTTGCATATTTTTTATTTTGTGTATGTGTGTCTCTTTTCTGCCACCCTGTGGGCCAGTTTATTTTATTTCTAGAATGGATTCTTTCTCTGTTTCCTGGAAAAGAGTAGTTATGTTTTTTTCTTACAAGGATTTTTCTGCAGTTGTCTTTTACTCTTTTCTGTTTTCAGAGCTGAAGTTTAACAAAACTCTTGGTATTTTAAATCTTGGATTAGCTGTCTTGGGAAGGTGATCAATTCAACTTCTATTAATGGCCTCATGTCCATCTTTTTTTTCCCCAAAATTTTTGTAAGCAAATTAATGAAAGGAAAAGATGTAATTTGTAATTACTGTTCTTAAAATATACACTTAAAGATAGCAGAATGTATGTAATTCGATTCCTCTATAATAATAATGTTACTTTAACTTCTTCTCATAAAGCAAAACAAGCAGAAATCTTTGACTAAGTTATACAAGTTTTACTGGGAAAATATGTAGACATAATATAGGAATGAATTTCAACTTTTGACTGGAAATATTCTGTACTCAAAATTCTTTAATAGGAAAAAAGCCTTACAGTCTGCTTATACCATTTGCCTCCCCTTAATCCACTATAGAAGTAAACATTTTAGTATTTGTTCCTCTTGATTCCTGTGAAGACAGTGTATTCTGGCAGGAGTTGATCTGGTCAGTTTAAATTATGTATGTAATTTTAGAAGGTGAAAAAGCATGGGTATTTATTTTCAGCTCTCTGTTCTGAAATCAAGTTGTTGTCTTGCAAAAGCACTGAAGTTTTATTTCAGTATGTGTTCCAGTGGGACTCCTGACTCCATTACATTTGCATCTGGTGCAAGTTAACCTGCTCTCTATCTACTGATGTAAAGTAATCTACAATACATTCAGTAATCATTTAGTTGTTAATTTAAATCCTCTTCATATTTTTTCCTCTGGATACATTAAGATTTGAATTAACTTTTTCCATTATGGAATTCAGAAGTTTAAGAATTCTTCACATATTTAGTGTTTAAAATTGCTTTGATGTCTGATTGTGTATGCCATTAGATTACAGCTCACTGTAATCTGTGAGGTTTCTGGACTGCTGCTGATGAGCTGGCTGGAAAAAAAATGTATGGAAGTAAATGATTAATATTTTAGCAGAAAAGTGTCAGGTGGAAGACCTTTAGTCAACATTCCTTGACTGTGGTAAGACACATGATTGCTGGAAGAGGTCAGTTTTAATGATGGAATTGAGGGAGTTTGCTGTATTTTTTGTTCCTGCTATTTTTGCCTTTACTGGAAGGAAAATGAAAGTACCAATGGTTGGAATTTCAGAGGATTCTAGCAGCATGTTCTTTCTTCAAATAACTTAGTAGCAAATGGTGTCACTTTAAGAATGAGTGTTTAAAAGTAGCCAAGTGTTTGAATTCTCAGATTATCTGAGAAAGTGGTCTGTTCATTTGTTGTCCTGTACTTGGAGATATTCCTCTATAGATAGTTGGCTGACGGTGGTGGCAGTTTGAAAAGATAATATCTTGTTGGAAAATCAAGTTTTGTAAAGGGGAATCAAAGAGTTTGTGGAAGCAGACATGAGGGAAGGTGAGGCCAATTCATCAGACTTTTAAAACAGTGTGGTGAATTGAGAAAGCATGTTTTGATAAGTACATGCTATAGATGAAAGTCGGAAAGGATCAAGACATTCAGTATAAGACGAAGGAAAATTTTGAGAACTGTTGTAACATAGGTAGATTCTTACAAATTCAGTAATTCTTTGGTTTTAACAAATATGTAGGAAAAAAATAAATCATGTTTCCTGGAAGCTCTAGATGCACCAACTTCTGTAGTTTAACCAGTTAGAAAAGTGAGGACAGAAAGTGTACTTTTTGTCCTTTTCTCTTCCCCCTTTCCTTCCTCCTCCTATTCTTCCCTGTCCTGCTTTCTGCCCTTATATTTTGCTGGATGAGAAATTGTTATAGAAGAAGACAGGAGAAGAAGAGAGTTTTTAAAGCTTACATCTTGGGTGAGTATCCCTAAAACTTTGTAAAGGGAGTATTCTACCTACATTTCATAGCTCAACAAGATTTTAGTTTTCTCTTTGAAGTTTGAATTGAAATATAAATTTTAGTATTTTCATTGTTGTGAGACACCCAACCTTTTTAGTCTAAGAATTGAACAGTTCCACAACCACAGCTCTTTCTGTGATTATTATACTATATTTTAATATATATTCTTCACAAAATTCTAGATGTGATAATGCAAAATGAATATGATAATGAAAAAATGAATATTCTCATTCTGTATGGCATATATATTTTAAAATAATATAGGGAATTGTTTATGAAAATGAAATCCTTGTAATTTTTCTGCCTGATATGTCTTTGTTCACTCTTGTGTGGCTACTTAGTGTTTTACAATAAAATCCTGCTTTCCAAAATGGGGGAGAAAAAATTGAGTTTAAATGTGAAAAATACTTTAGCTTGTCCAAGGCTTATGTTGACTTAAATAGGTCTAGGTCTTCATTGTTGACAGCTGCAGATAATTAGCTTTTTCTTCCTTAGTAAAGAAAGCAAATGGAGCTGCAAGACATTCCTTGCCTTCTCTGTCATCATAATAATAATGTATGTATTCAAGTTCTGCAGTTTCTTAGATTGTTTTGGTGCTAGGCTGCCTACATTACATATGATGGGAGTGACAAGTAAAAGCTGCAAAGCATATTTGTGTTGCCAGAGAAGAAATGATTGACAGCTACATGCCTCTCTACAAGAAAAAGCTGTGTTGCAGAGCCTAAGAAATATCCTAAATATATAATCCTTAATATTTCAGACTTCAGAAGTTAATTTTGAGAAGTGATTACCACTTTTGTTGCTTCTAGTGTGGAAACAACAATAGTTAAAATGTTACTTTGAAAATGAGCTCAGCATTACCAGTAATGGAAATTACAGAGTAAATAGTATGTATTTTATACTCTGAAATAACATTTTTACCCCATTTGAAAGAAACCAAACAAGAATGTCAAAACTAATCCAAATGTGTACTCTGGAAGGAGAAGGGACATAAACCGACATATTAAAAACATACTGTTTGATATGAAATAATTTAAGATTTATGGTTTTATTTTGTGAGAGGTATTTATGATTTACACTATTTTTGTAAATTGTAAGCTTAGCTCTCGTATATGTCATTTCTAGTTGAAGATGAAAGATGGTCCAGAAATAAGGGTGCTAGTCTACAAACCTGCAAACTATTCCCTGTGTTGCTGATTCTCTGTGTGTTGTCTAGAACAAATTCTTTAGGCCTGTGTACCCAAAAGTATTTAGGAATCTGATTCCTCTTAGCTAATCCTTAGTCAGAGTTTTTAAGTATTAGTTTGTGGGGTGGGTTGTTTGTTTGTTTGTTTCCGAAAGTGTGGTGGTTTTTCAATTTGTCAATACACTTGACATAATTTCATACTGTGATTTGGCATCTCATGTATGTTGCTGAATTTATAAGGAAATTAGTAGGATTTAAGAGATATGAGTCTTGGCTCACCATCTTTTCTTTCCTTAGTACTTATTCCAAGGATTTTTCTGATTGCATTGAAGAGCTTCCATTTGAGGAAAATAATTTATTGGTACAGAATTGACAATATCCTAATCAACAGAGAAGGCATGAGGCTAAATTGAGGGTTGAAATTGTTCATCATGTATCAGCCTCTAAAAAATGTTTTGGAACTTCAGTATCAGTGTAGTGTTGTTTTTGGTTTGTTTTGGTTTTTTTTAATCTTATCCATTTATTTCGTAAAGATTGATCCTTATCATTGTATGTCAATGCAAGTAAGTGAATTTTGAAAGTAATTAAAAAATCAAATTGACTGTATTTTGGCATTGCATCACCTACATGCTTGCTGAGGTGCACTGTGTTCCACTATTGAGGTCATTAATTAAAATGTTAAACAGTACTGTACCCAGTATCAATCTTTGCGTGTACTCAACTAATGACTGGGCTTCAGCTGGACTTTGTGCCACTTATGACAAACCTTTCTTACTAAAACCCAGAACTCTTCTTTTGAAAAACATGTACCGCTAAATACATCTTTCAGTACTTTGCAGACTTGAAGATGCATGTTTCCTGGTCGTAAGAGGTCATTAGTAGTGCAGGATTCTCTCTCAGGTCTTACTGTAGAACCTGTATGCTTATACAAAATGCCTTGTCACTCACAGGGGATACCTGAAGGTGTGTATGCCCTGGTTCTGTGATTGGTTGATAGGAATTGCATGAGAGGTCTCTCTCTGTCAAATTTATACAACATGTGTAGGCTGATCCTACGAAGAAAATCCTTCTAGCCTCCAGTGGCATAAAAGTGGTATACTGCACAACCATTAGGGATAGTAGCATGAGATGCTTCGAACAGATTTAGGACTACTTAGTAAAGAAACATGGCAGTTATGATATCTGTGAAACTTACCTGCAATTTGTAACATATGTTTCTGAGCTACAACTCAAAAATTGGTATCCTCTTATCATAAACTTCTTCAGTAATATTTGTCTCTCTTAAATGCCACAGAGATGTTTATTCATACCAGTTTTTAACCTGTTATGCTTTTGATAGCAGAAAAATTTTATCTATGCAACACAATTGTTGAAACAGCTTTATAATCTTAATTGCTCTCTTTTTTCAAATCTCGTATTTTCGCTTATTTTTATTTTCCTGTAATGATGGCTATGGTACTGTGTTTCTGATTACATGGTGGGACCAAGTTTCAGATGTTTTTCCAAGTAACTCTATTTCTTATTTCCTAATCATATTAAACCTAATCCTTCCATTAACTTTCACTTTCCTTGCTTATGCTCTCATCAGTAATAGTAGTATTTTTCTCTTTGCTTTTTATTGCTTCATTAATTTATTAGCTAATTTTCTCATTTGCTTAAAAATCATGAATGGAATTAAATATATCTTTCTCAGCCTTCTTTCCTTATTTCTTGTTTTGAAGCTCTCACTACATCATGTTGGAGTGAATCACAAATTCAGATGAGATCTAAGCTTTGAGAAGAGCCCAGTCTCAATGAGTTGCTGGTGGTGGCTGGACATCCTAGGAACTTGATGACAGAATCAGCTCTTAAGCTATTACGTTTTATTGTGCATTTGTTCTCCCTATATGAGCTGGAAGAATCTGAGTAAAGCTTAGGTTTTTTTCTCAAATATGTGAGACACACTGCAGAGGATACCATTTTTCCTTGTCAGTTTCAGACTCTGTGTTTATAGTTAGTTATTTACCTTGTCCTCCATTCTCTCAGTCTGCTTTCTGGCTCCAATACAGTAATGCTTCAAATAATGTACTGCTTATCATAAACTAATACATAACCAAAGTTTTAAATAGTTTAATTATCATAAACATACATCAGTCCTCATACAAAAGTTAGACAACTCTCAAAAATTTGAATGATAAAGTATTAATACGTTGTGACTTCAATGTAATATATTAACTCCGGAATGTATTTATCATGTTTATTGCAGTGTATGCTAACAGAAACCATTTAATTTATGATAGTTTACGAAAGGAAGTATAGCCCTGTTTCTTGATGTCAGATTCTGCTTTTGCATTTTGTATACTACTTGTGTACCTCCTGTTAAAATGCTCTGCTTCCTCAGTGATTCATCTTTTTTTTTCCTCCTTGCTTAGATATACCTAAAAACTTCATTTGTTGGAAACTTGCTAAAACCAAAACCAGCAAAATCCATCTGATTGCTTTTTAAACGGTGCAAATTATCTGCATGTAGTAATCTAATACAAAGCAAGGAACATTTGTATTTGGAAAAAAAAAATGGCAATTCAATTACAATTTTTTTTGTGTCTGGAGGTCATAGGAAGTTCTTTTTAGAAGTCAGACTGAAAGTCTTACCAAAGATTAATATGTCCTCTAAACATTATCATATGGTTTTACCCCACCTCTCCTTGCTGTCCCTGGGAGCCCCCGCTTTGTCATCACTGTCCCCTTGCATGTGTGCAGAGCACCCTGGGACTGGCTGGAGCAGCAGCCCCCACTCATTTGCCCCAAAGCAAGGTAGAACTAGAGGTCCCCTCCCTCTTCAGAGCCGGGGCCACTACTTTGCTTTGGCCATCATCTCATGGCAGGAAGCCATCGTGTCTGGCTGCTTCCTAACCCACGTGCTTACATACTGCCCCGCAATGGGCTGCCAGTAGTGACAGCATCAAAGGCATGTGACCTCAGCACACTCTCCAGTTGGTTGCTTATTTATCTTGGAACAGAAAGATCCCAGTTACAAATATATGTCCATTTATGTGTAATTATATACATAGTAAACCTAGATATAAAATGCTTTACAAAGACACAAAAATATGTATTTTTACCTCTACTTTGATATACGTTATATATAGTTTTATGGTAATATTATATACAGTATAGATATACATACTTTATATAGTATGAAGGTATATAAATTAAATATATATACATAGAAGTGTACGCATCAAATGTGTAAAAACCTTTGTTAGAAAGAGCTAGCGAAATGAATTAACATTTAAATGTGCATGGAAAGTAGTTAAATAACAGTATAAAGTTTGTTGGGACACATCTACTTCACAAGTCCAGTGAACAAATCCTGACATGTTTGGGGTGGAGGGAGGTACCGGAGGGCAAGTAGGGGGTATGAGGAGGGCAGGGTGGGGAAATGGGCACAGCCAGGTAGGAACATGCGCAGAGGCTACTGGCCTGTCCTCAGAGATGGCCCACCAAGGGGCCTCAGTGCTTCCTCTGCCGTGTGCAAAGAGGAGCCCACTTCTGGAGCCCCACCTCAGGTACCAAACTGCCTGCCTGGATGGCCATGCACTGTTTATTGCTGGAGCAGCTTTGAGGCTCCTTGAAAAAGTGGAAATCCAGAACAAAAGACCGACCTCAGAAGAACATAGATGTGGAGACAATAAGGATGAGCCTCAGCAGGACTCCTGAAAAAAGACCACATGAAGCAGATGAGCCATCTGACAGGCCTACAGATCAGGAAGACAATTTCCAGGTAGGTTTCACAGAGAAAGGGCAAGTGCTGTTGAGAGCTGCCTTTGCCTGCTGTTTTGGTGGAACCTTGCAGTTCCTTTTAACACCACTGTGACGTACAGGCTTGTGCTATATCTGTTTCCTTATCCCTAGGCCGATGTCCTTACAGAACATTTTTAAAAGCTCCAACTGACTGAATAGCTGAGGAGGCAGAACACAGAAGTGTTCCTATCTGGGCCTGCAGCAATCGAAGAATGAGCAAAGAAAAGACAGTGGCTTTCACAGAAGAGCAGAAAAAAATGCAACAGGAGCTTGGAAAAGCCTGACCAATGACTGGCATCCATCATAACCAGTTAATAAAATATCTCTGTGCATGAGTTAAATTGTGGTGAAGTATTTTATTTCTTATATGTGTGTAGTAATGGCATGTCAATAGAAATGTTCATGCTGCCACTTCTCTTTAAAGACATTTGCTGTGCTCCTGGGGAGGTGGAATGCTTGAAGGATATAAATACCTTTTTAGAAGCCACTGAATGGCCTGACTTGATATGAACTGGAGCCAAGTGGCAACTTGACTTGCAAGCAAGGATACCTGGACGTTGTGCAAGCCACCAAGAAAGCCCGTTAAGAGAAACACGGTGGTTGTGGTGGTGGTGGATGCTCTATATCAGCAGACTTGGTGGATGTGCAGTAGTTTTCCAAACACGACATTGCTGCTAAGTACAGCTTAAGTGTGGTGCTAGACTTTCTACGCAAGCGTCTCTTTGTTGTTGGTCTGCCACTCTAAGCCAGATTGCTTTCATGGGTCATTACAGTAACTAATTTCACTGATAAAATCTATGTATTTGTAAACCTGGTTTAACTTATGTAGCTGCTTTGTTGTGAACTTCTCATTCAGAATAGACAAATGTAAGGAATAGAGCGTATGGATTTGGCACAGTGTAGTAGATCTCAGCAGGTTGCTGTGTTACAAGCATGGACTGTTACTTGTGTTGATTCTGCTCTTTATGGCTCATTTTAAAAGGTGCAACAGAGTTACACTGCATAGGATGATTTTTTAATTTTTTTTTACAGTCTCTCTTGGCATAGTAAATGACAGCTTTTTTATGTAATGATTTATGTAGTGCAAATCAAACTGTTATCTTTAGAGAAGGAGGTAAAATTACACCTACCCCCAGAGCTAGTTTAGCATATTCACGTGCAGTGTACCAAATGATTTTGAAACACACACACACACACTCTAAAAAGCTTCTGGATCCTTATTCAATGTCCGCAAAGCAAATAAGCCGAGCTTGCAGCACCAGCATGTTGAAATGTGAAACAGGTCCATGGGCAGGGCTGGCTGGGTTCTCCCTGCAGCTGCCCAGGCAGAGGTATCGGAGGTCTTTGGAGCTGTGTTCCCCAGGCCCCTCGATCCCTCCCCGCAGGCCCCCTTCTACCAGCAGCGATGGGCTCCTTGTTGGTGGGCCTTGGGCGCAGTGGTAGCGCCGCTGCGGGGACCTGCTGGGCACCCTCTGCCTGGCCACGGTCCTCTGCCAGCGGCGGGATGATCCGACCACGTATTCCAGGTAGTTGCCGTCCACCCTCACCCTGTGCAGGTTGCAGCTGAAGCACAGCGGGTCGGCAGCTCTCTGGGCACCCCACTGCCGGAGACAGCTGAAGCAGAAGGCAGAGGGGCAGGAATCAGCATAGGCCGCGTTGTCCGTGTAGTCCAGGCAGGTGGGGCATGGGCCATCGGCTGCTGCCTTGCACAGCCCTGCCCGTTGCAGCTGGTCCATGCTGGCTGTCATGGCAGAGCAGCTGTCCTGCAGAGCCGCCTCGATGCCTGACACCACCTCCTGCCACAAGATATGCAAAGCTGTTCTGGCACCAGGAGCGGAACAGCAAAGAAACCCCCACAAAGTGGTGGGAGAGGGCAGGCAAGGGTCTCCTGAAGGACCTCCTCGTGGGCTGGAAAGTGGCCAACCAGCCCCATGGGCTGCCTTCCACATAGGCCTGCCCCTTTTGTCTCCCCAAGGCACGCTGCCCCCCAGCCCGGCACCCTGCACCCCCTGCACTGCCCCAGCCAGCCAGCATGACTTGAACCAGCACAGGGTCCCTGCAGGCCACGGAAGGCTGAGGAGCTGGGAGCCTTCAGTGGTGCCAAGGTCCCCTACACCAGCCTCAGGGCCATCACTCCGGAACAGCTGCCACGTAGGACCTGTCACAGCACCTGCAGCAGCCAAGTCTCTGCGCTGGAAGTGGGGAAGGGCTGCAGTCCGGCTGGAGGTTGCACACTGTACGTGTGCACTTGCAGGAAGCCTGGACCAAATACACCAGGACACAGCGGAGAGGTTGTGTCCATCACAAGTGACCCCTGGTGACAGCACAGGAGTTTCTGGGGCTGTGCCCCAGCCACTGCCCATCAAGAATATGAATATTTGATCTACTGTGGACCTGCATGGCTGGTGGGAGGATAATTTGCGTCGCCGTGGTCTTCACTATAGATTGCAGTGGAATCTCTGTTCTGGCACCTGAAGCACCTGCTCCCCCTTCTTCCTCACTGACTTTGGTGCTTGCATAGTTGTTTCTCTCACATTTTCTCAGTCTTCTCTGTCAGCTGGTATTGCATAGCTTTTTTTGCCCTTTCTTGAATATGTTATTGCAGTGATGCTACCACCGTTACTGATTACCTCAGCTTTGGCCAGCGGTGGCTTCACCTTCAAGCCAGCTGGAAGTGGCTCTGTCTGACATGGGGGAAGCTTCTATTATCTTCTCCCAGAAGCCACCCCTGTAGGCCCCACTACCAAAACCTTTCCATGCAAACCCAGTATAGGAGCTTAGAACTGAAAACAGCACTCCAGGTGTGGCCTCGCCAGTGCTGACGAGAGGGCAAAGATCATGATGTCCCTCAACTTGTATTCAATACTTTGTGTAATGCAGCTGAGGATCTTGGCTACAAGGTAGTTTCTTTCAAGAGAGCTTGTACTGGGGATGTTTCGTAAATTCAGGGTGGAATCTGTGGTGCATATGCACATACATGTCAATAGTTTAAACACGGAAGTATTTCCTTTGCATACTAGGAGTCTAGGTTATGTGGCATCCAGCTCTACCAATGTTAAGTTTAAATATTCAGTGTTATATAGATGAAGATGTTTCTGTTGTGAATATCTGGATTATCTTACAAATTGTTTTAACTTAGTTGGAGGAGGCAACTTTTAGGTGACTCTGTAAGTTTTTGGAGGGGTTACGTGGTTTCAGGTATATAAATGTTCCTGTTTATTCTTTCTGTCCTGTCATTCAGAAACATATTTTTATTACTTTTGCACAGAACTTCTTGTCTGTTGTTGTTGTTTGGTGTATTTTATTTTAATTTTATTTTATTTTATTTATTATTATTTTTAATGTTCTAGGTAACAACTGATTATATTAATGATATATAAAATAAATGCAATGTATTTATATTTTAAAGGAAATTTCTGCTCCTACAGCAAAGGCTGAGAGAAGGATTTTAACTTTGTCACATGCAACTTCCAGTGAATACTGCAGACACTTCCTTTCATACTAATGTGCTGTATCTGGTTAGGTGATAATTGCATAGTAGTTTCTTTGTGTGCACCATCTGTAAATGGAGACCAGAGAAAGAGCGAATTATCTGTCGGTATAAGATGTGGCAAATTTCAGACACATTTCAGATACCAAGAGGGAAAACATACAATGGATTGTTTTTCAAAGTGCAGAACTACTGGATTTTAGAGGTTTGAGTTGGGAGCAACATGTGGGTAGTTTTCTGCAGAGTCGAGGACTTTTATCCAGGAACCTGAGAATCTTGGGAAGGTGTGCGGAGAGATGGGAAGGGAAAGAAGAGAAAAACACTGATTCTTGTAGATATCACAGAATTTGGATAAGGATAGGATTGTGATGTACTCTTATTTTAGAAGATGCACCGTGTCTCTCCAAGTAAATAAAGAAGGGAGGAAAATTTCATTGGTGTTTTGTTAGTGTATTTTCTTGTACTGTGTGATAAGTGTGCAGTTCATCGTGGTGTTCTAGATTGATGTAATTTGCACTTCGAAAGGAAATTTCTGTTTTGTTTGAAGTACTTAAATACAGTAATTTAGAAAGTAGCAGATATGACTGACTGCTTCTTTTATTAAGAAGCAGCCCTAACATTTCAAATGTGAATAAACCATTTAGATTTGACTTCTTTGCAAACATGTTCATAATGAAAATAAAATTAAGAGGAACCAGAGCATGAATCTGCCCATTTTTCAAACTCCTTCAAGTACTGTCACTGAGCTTATTTTATATATGGTATCAGTTGAACTACACTTACTTCTCCTGCCTTCTCAAAGCAATTGAGATAGTTGTGTTGTTATCTTGTTTTATCAAAAATGGCGAATCGTTTGGGAACATACTAGGTTCTGACATTTTAATTGGCTGTAAGTATCTTAATTACGGTTGCAGAGTTCTGTGTGGGTTTTTGTTTGGTTGGTTTTGATTTGTTTTTTTTTCTTAGAATAGAAAAGGGAATTCTGTTTGGTTGACATTATCATAATGCATGGAACTGTTTAGTATCTCGCCTGGAAAATTAAAACAAAGACAAAATAAGTATTTGTTTTGGGGTTAGTGTTGTTTACTTTGGAATAACATAGTGCAACATGGCAAATCAATATCAACTCTCTTAACCTGAAAATAAATCTTGCAGTAGCTCAGCACTTTTTTCTACTTTGTAGGAGAAACTTGAGTCACACTCCACAGAATTAAAGGAAAGCTGCTCTTCACCAGAAATCGAAAATCATCACATTTCTAGGAATCATGTAGGCAGTGTGGTACCTGTCAATTGATCTCAGATATGAAAATGTAAACATAATAGCTGCATTGGCGTATATGCTGTGAGCAGTAACCCTTCAGCAAACTTGTTTAAAACACATAGCTAATCATGTGGTGTCTGACAGGCAAGTTTTGTTTCACTGTCAAGGATCTCCTTGTATAATGATAGATAGCTTTTACGTACTTTGTTGAACCTTAGTAAAACAGGCTATAGTGTTTATCTCTCTCTATGCTAAGTGTACTGTTGATAGCAGTTGGGGCATCATTTTTGTACCTGCTATTATTTTGTGTACAGCACGGTGCATCTGATGCAGACAAACTGTTTTAATTCTTAAAGTGCAGTAGAATCTGGAACCAAAGTGTCAGTAACTTCTTTTAGTTTGATTTTGAGTGTGTTCTGTCCTTAACCAATCTTGTCAGCTGCTGCAGCCCATCGGTATTTTTTACTTTGCATGTATGGACTTCTTAAGTGTAAGTGAAGCTATCTATAAGAAACAAAAACATTCCAGATTTTCTGATTAAATCTCCACTCTTTTGATGCCTAGAAAATAGCAATGGCTAAGCATCAGAGTGGCTAGTTAACATGAGTATAGGTTAATGTATTATTCAGTAGCTACTGATTTATTTGTTTGTTCGCCAAGATATTAGATGAGTTAAGAGATAAATGACTTATGGAAAGAATACCATTAGCATTCTTTATGTTGGATTAAGAAATCTAGGCAGTCTGCTTAAGTGCCTCTGCTTTTTTTTTGAATTGAGGTCTACGTTGTCTGAGCAAAAATACTGGATTATTGGTGTATTTGAGAATTAGAGTCACTGTGCTACAGTGTAAGCATCATCTTTAGCATTTAGAATACACCTCATCTGGAAATTGGTACCTTTTAAGACTGAGTGTGTGGGGAGTCTATCTCAGAGAAATTCTGGTAACTGTAAAATAATCTTATTTGCCACTAAAAGTAGTTTGATGCATCTTTTCTGAAGTTATAAAGGCATGTCATGAATTTTATGAGGCAAACAATTTACCTGTGCATCTTTTCTTCAAGAAATTGTACATTATGTAGTCTTCTCAAGGCTGAAAATCCAGTTTGGTCAACCTTTCCTCCCACATCAAATATTTTTGGCCCCTGACCATCTTGGTGACCCTCAGGTAGACTTAATTTTGTGATTTATTTTTCTTACTGGGGGTCCAAAACTGGACAGAGCATTCCAGATGGGGTGTCAAGTGTGGAACTGTGGCACTTGCTGGCTACACCTTTCCTAATATAGTCAAGGCTGCTGTTGGGCTTCTTTGCTGCAAGGATATGTCTATCTTTTAACATCCCACTTTCTTTACAGAGTGCTGGTTGTATCTAAATACTTAGTAGTTTTTAATGTGTCAGCACTTAATACATGTTACAATGAGGTTGTTTGGGGAGATAGAAAGACTTCAATGTGTATATGTTTCAGTGAAGCAAGTTAATGTCATGCATAATTACAGCTACTAGCACAAAAAAAGCATATGCCAATCTTTTTATCTATGTTTTTTTAATCTATGATTTTCATTAGAATAGTACCTTTCAAATTGTATAGAAATAAATTAACATTTATTCCACTGTCAATCCATAAAACAGTTCAGTCTTTGCAAATTCTATTTGCAATATAAAAGAAAGCTTTCAAGGTATCTTGAGACACAAATGCTCTATTGTAGTAAATGCTATCAAGCCAGGGACAAATTTTCTACTATAGCAAATGCTGTCAAGCCAGGGACAGTCTTAAGTAGTCTTAAAAAGAGAGAAGGATGCTGTCCATTGATAAACGGCTTAAAAACATACAAGCCACCTGATAATTAAGAAGTCCCGAGCCACCAATTTGCTGTTGGTTTAGGACCTGAAATTATTCAAAATACTATTTTTTAAAAATTCTTCTGTTTTAAGTTCCAAACCTTTGGGTTCCAGACCTTCTTGTGAATTATTTGGTCAACTCTTTGTACCACGAGCTTTTTCTTTCTTGAGATAGTTCAAAAAATGGTTTTCAGTTATGGTAGTTCAGAGGATACATCTACATGATAGAGCACAGAGATCAGGAAGCTATGTTGGTGTTCAGGCCTAACTGAAGCTCCAGGTCTGAGTTAACTGCTCTGGTGCGAAAGAGGAGTTCATGTGCTCTGCCCAGAGCATTCCAGATAGTTTGTGTCTGAATGTGATTAGTAAAGAAGCTTTGCACTGAAGTGATTTCAATCCACAAAACTTTAGCTCATTCTGTAACTCATCCAAGATAATTTTTACCTTTTTTTTTTCCTGGTGCTTTTTTAGTTAGTGTGTCTGAGCAGAACACATTTCTATGCTTTGGAATGCTTTTAATTTCAAGTATTAGGATGGTGCAAAAGTAATTGTGGTTTTGAACTGTGAATTTTAAATCGTTGTAACTAGGTTAAAACACATCTTAATTAATGAAAATAGGAACTATTACAGTCAACACATTTTTGCCAGTGATAAATGAGTTTTATTCCTGTAGTGTAAAAATCCGTGATTTGGGATTCGATGAACTCTTTGAAAGCATTTTCTGCATCCTGCGGGTTGTGGAAGTGTTTTCCCTGCAAAAGGTTGTGAAGATGCCTGAAGAAGTGGCAGTCGGTTGGCGAGAGATCAGGTGAATATGGCGGATGATGGAAAACTTTGTAGCCCAATTAGTTCAACTTCTGAAGCATTGGTTGTGTGACATGCACTTGGGCATTGTCGTGGAGAAGAACTGAGTCCTTTCTGTTGACCAGTGCCAGCTGCTGGAGTGGCAGTTTTCAGTGCACCTCACTGAATTGCTGAGCAGATTCTCAGATGGAAGGGTTTTGCTGGGATTCAGAAAGCTGTAGTGGATGAGAACAGCAGCAGACCACCAAACAGTGACCATGACCTTTTCTCGGTGCCCATTTGGCTTTGGGAAGTGTTTTGTAGGTTCTTCTCAGTCCAACCACTGAGCTGGTCGTCACCAGTTCTGGTATAAAACCCACTTTTCATTGTGTGAGAAATTGTTCGTTGTTGTTGTGTAGAGTAAGAGGAGACAACACTTTAACATTTTTTTTAACTTTTGGTCAGCTCCTGAGGCACCCAGCTCTTGAGCTTTTTCACCTTTTCCAATTCACTTCAAATGCCGAACGACTGTAGAACAATTGATGTTGAGTTCTTCTGCAGCTTCTCATGTAGTTGTAAGAGACCGGCTTCCATGATTACTCTCCATTGGTCGTTGTCAGCTTCTGATGCCCGGCCACCACACTCCTCATCTTCAGGGCTCTCGTCTTCTTTGTGAAACTTCTTGCACCACCACTGCACTGTGCGTTCATCAGCAGATCCTGGGCCAAAGGCGTTGTTGATGTTACCAGTTGCCTACGCTGCTTTAGGACCCATTTTGAACTCGAGTAAGAAAATCACTCTAATTTGATTTTTGTCTAACATCATTCCCATAGTCTAAAATAATATAAAATCAACAGTGAGTAGCAAAAAAACATAAAGTGAGAAAGGCACATTAAAATGATGTATAACATAACCACATTTATTTAAGAATATATTCCAATATCAGACAGCAAATTTCAACAATGCAAAAACCGCAATTCCTTTTGCACTAACCTAATATTACGTAACTTTAACCTTCTTTTTTTGTTGTTGTTGGTTTTGTTTTTTTTTTTTTTTTTTTGTTCAGATGCTCTTTCAGCAGAAACATAAGCAAGGGTAAAGGTAAGTTAGAATAGAAGAGTTAGTTAGGAGGAAGGTATAAGGAGAAGCAAGGGTTATTTGGCTAGACAGCTGTCAGGTGCAGAATGACAATATATAGAAGAGTATGATGAAGTTATATCTGGACGCAACTAACTGTGTGTCCTTGTCCCCTTGATACTCCCTGTGTGTTGATATCTTAAGTCTGTTTAGTTGCACTGTAGTTCAGAGTTACCTTGTATTCCCAGTGCTTTCCCCTCCATTTTGCAGTGAGTTGGCACCATACCAAGCACATTTCCTGGTACAGCTGTGGTGTGAATTGTTCCAGCTCTTTTCGCTGGGCAATTGGGAACTGCTGTAAAGGGAATATTCTGAGAGGCACCAACCAAATCTCCTAATTTCAGGCAAGCATTTATATATGCTGAATTACTAGCCGATTAGTCTGTTAAAAGCTAAGAATCAAGCATTAATCAAATACATTAACTAAGCCATAGACTTACAGTACTATACATCTGATTGTTGGCTCTGATGGCCATAGTCTTTGATGGTTCCTAGTCTCTGAGGTCAAGATGACCATGCTTATGAGCTCTTTGACACAGAAAGCTAGAAAGAAGCTGGGCATTTTTTTTTTCCCCCAGTCTCCACTAGTTGTTACTGGCATTTGAACACTTCTGTGTGGGCCAAGGCCAGTCTGGGAACCTCATAGGTCTTGGTCTATTCTGGCTTCTTCAGAGGGATATTACCTGTTTGCAGACTGCTTTCCAGTGATCCATTTCCTTCAGATAGTTGTAGACTGTGCCAAGCAAGCAAATAAGACAAAATACTGTATTTCCTATTCCAATTCAAACAGTCTTTTTAGGTGTCTGGGTGTAAGGCAAACAAGGTTTTTTCATTTACCTGTTTTAAAGCAAGCAGCATTAGATCTGGCAGAAAAAAAAAAAAAGATGTGTGTCACAAATAGGCCTTCAACACTACAGGGAACTTAAAGATATATCCAGTCCCACTATCTTCAGCAAAGTAATCGCTAACTCATCTGCTGACCTGCGTGTCATACATCTTTCTCTCACAAAATAACATCACAGACTGAGGAATATAGGAATGGGAGGAACTCGTGAGATTTTATCTAGTACATTTGTTGTTTAAGCAGATTACATATAGTTATCTCTGCAGAAAGCCTGTAAGCCTATTTGCATGTCTCCCAGTTCAACAGAGAAAGGATTTGCTTTAGCTTGCTTGCTTGTTTTAAGCCAATATTTTTATTTACTGCTGTCAGTGTTATCACATTCTTATTGAAACCTCCTTCCTTGATATTTCCATAGATAAAGGATAACTGTAATTTCTGCATTCAGTAACTGAATGGATTTTGTGTAATTCTTCATCTTTTCTGTTATATGCTTTCCAGACTCTAATCCTGGTATATTTAGAACGTTCTTCTCCAAATATCTTCCAGTGTGTCAACAGTGTTTTTAACTAAGATTCTCAATTCTCAGACCAGTATTCTATATCTTGATAAGTCAGGAAAAGAGTATCATCTGGTAGAAGTAGGAGCAGTGGAGAATTACTATCCAAAAGCTGGTATAATACTGTCAGAAGATGTGATACTTTTTTCTTTAAACACTCCTATTTGACATAGATATATTGGTAAAATTTTCTAGCATAGACTTAGTTTTGTTGGTTGCTACTAACTACTGAAACACTAATTCTTTTAAGAATATAATATTTCCGTTGTACTGTGGTTCAGTGAAAGTAACACTGGAAGCATCACAAACAGTTTGCAACACCGAGATAACATACAGAAAAGAGAAAGTACTTCTGATAAATATTGCTCATTCTGTTAATAAAGAAGATGCCTCCAGCTATAATGTTTTGACTTTTTCATTTTATGTTTTGATCTATTGTGTGATGAAAAGAAATACCACCTGCATTTTCACATCAATTTTTCTCCCTTTCTTTTGTTAGTATTAGGTTCACACTCTTTTGATGAAAGGACTGTAGCACAATATTGTAGTAGGAGAAGAAAACTACCCCAGAACTCACTTCTGAAACAAACCCTAAATTTACTTTCAGAACCGTATAATTGATGCAGAAGTGACAGAAACTGTTTTATACAGTTTGTGCTCCTGCATTCATGTTCTTCAGAAAGCACTGGCTGTTAGGCAAAGTGCCTTGATCGGTGATTATCAGTGCTTGAAGTATTATGTTATGTTCTACCCTGCCCTGGACAAACAGGGTGAAATTTCATAAAACTACATTTTGTTGTCAAGTATTTTGGAAAGTGTGAAGAAGTACATTATACATGTTATACTGTGTAATGAATTCTGCTAATATGAGTGGTACATTAGAGTAAGATCTTGGCTCAATCTGGAAATTCCAGATCATTAAGCGTAGAGTTATTTCTGGGAGATCAAGTACATGCTTATCCCAGCCCATGGAAGTTATGTTAATGTATTAAAGACAGGTGCCTCAGTACAGGAAAAGCACCTGAATACTATTTAAGGTAGCTAACACTTGACTAACTGTAACTTAAAAGCCGTAGTACACCAGACTTAGTAGTATAAACATTAATGTAAAAAGCACACTAAACATACAGAAATGTTCTGTAATTTATTTAGTTCTTTTGTCAAAACTTGTTTCTGATTAAACACAACAAAATACCCATCCCAACAAGGAAGTTCCTGTGTTGTCTTGTCACAACAAAAACTCTTCAGAAGTTTTGTTTTGTCCTTTCATTGTGAATGTAATCCTGTTGCTGGTGTGTACTGATGTGTAGTACTGATGAAGTAAATGCAATTTTGAGGTTTTTGCAGGTAAAATTAGTAGGTAGATCACAGTGGGAGAGTCATAAGGTAGTAATTCAGCCTAACCATCTGTGTTCTGTCCATGATCTGCTGGAGATATGAAATTTAATTATGACAATTGTTGACTAGTACTGTTCTTAGATACTTAATAACCTGATTGTCAAGACATTGCTTTTTGATCTTACGAACTTTCTCTGAAGGAGTTACCAAGAGTTGCCACTTACATTGGCCACTTCCAGTGTGTCTCTCTTTACTTCCCCTTCTTGTTCTACTATTGTAGGTTTTGTACTGGAAATGATATGTGAATCCAGAGAATCAACTTATATACTTCATTCTGTGCCATTCAGCTAACTATTATTCCTTCCATAAATCCATGAAAAGCTGAACAAAACATAACAAAATTCACGTTGCTAACTGAACTGTTTAGCAACTAGTCCTTTTATCAGCAGAGTCCAGCTGTCTACTGTGGTATACTTAAGAACCTTAGCAGAGGACAATCAATCAAATAGTGTTCAGTAAGAAACTGATGTTCTGACATGAAAATACATTAGTATCTAAAAATTACTTACAGTTTATATTTTTCTGTGAATAGCATGTATAAACTGCCTTCTGCTTTACAGCTAACACACATCAATTATTTCTTCGAATTCGTAACATCACTTGTTTGAAGGCAATTGTTCATAAAATTTTTGTTTACACAAAAGTTGAAAATGAATTCCTATCTAGAACTCTAGTGTATTATTGAAACTTGTTTCCATTTATACTGTTGTTCAGGAACCAAGCATTCTGTATTACTTAATGAAACTTTATGTTCTGAGAAGTTTTCCTTTATTGTGAAACAAATTATATTGCCAGAAATTCTTAATGAGTGTATTGGTGGTGCACCATTATAAATAGATAAAATCTTAAGATTAGCCTTTTATTCTGACCATTAAAAGCCTGCTATTACTGCATGTGATTATGAGATCTAGTTCACTTTACCTTCTGTGATGTTTTATTTAGCCTTCTAGAGAGAAAAAAGAAATTTCCTTCTGCACTTGAAAGTAAATTACAGGCTTTCATTTTCTGCATTGAATTAAAGCTTGCTACGTTATTTGATCTAGACAATAAAGCATATGAGCGGAACTAAACTTTGCAAACACTCGTAGCTTAAAAAAAGTAAATTAGTTTAGGGTGAAGCAGTCCAGGAACAAAATAAGCAGTAATCATAAATCTGACACATTTGATAAGTAATGGATCAAGTTAGACTTTTTAACCATTCCGTCTTGATATTTCATGTCTAGAAGACAGAAAGATTCCAACTCAGAATCTGAATGTATTAAAGCATCTTTAGGGAACTTAGCAAACAAACATGAAATTACACAGAATATACAGGAAAGGGGTAGTTTTCAGCGTAGTAGCTTTGCCTGAGTTCTGCCCGTTAGACTAAAGAAATACTGATCTTGTCACATTCAGCAGCTGGCCTTGGGCAGTATCTTTTTCTGACTTGCAGGGGTTAATTAGCCTTCTTTCAGAGTGTGGCCTGTTTAGCTTACATTCACATACAAAGCAAAACCATTAACAGATGGGTGTGTCCAACCGCTTAATTAGCAAGAGTAAAAAGAATCTTTGTCAAACATTTATCTGTTGCTTGTCATACACCTGACAGTCCCATTAGGCAAGGATGATGTCTTTTCTGTTGTAATATGCACGTTCCTTTACTTATATGCAGTATCAGTGAAAAAGTGAGACTTCCTTTAGATTACAAAAATGTATTAATGTAACTGCTCAGTATTGATACAATGTAAAAGAGTTACACTGACTGCTTCACTAACATGGTGCTAGAAAAACTTACAGTGAATAGGAAGGTGAAAAAGCTTGACTATCAAACATACTGTATGGCATCTATAAGGAAAAATCTGTATGTGTACAAAAAATTGTGTATGGAGCTGTAGTGAAGAACTGCACTTAGGATAGAGGCTTAGGCAGAATAATGGAAGCAACCTAAACACTTTTGAATAAATTCATATTAAGTCAGTTAACTTGTCTATCAGATTATTAATAGAAGTGTATTACAGTTCTGAGTTAGAGAAGCACATCAGATTGTATACTTGAATATAGGGCTCTCACCAAATTGACAGGGCGGAGATAAAATGCACTCAGTCACCAAAAAACTTTAATGAAAAATGTATGTGCATTTTACAAGTTGCATGGCTCCCCATCCTGTGAATGGGATGACATAGTCCGAAGTTGGGTAGGTCAGTGTAGCAGTGTCCGCGGTACTGTGGATAGTCCCAAGCTGTGCTGTGGGGTCCTCTGGGGTCTCTCCATTTATTTCTGCGTGTTCTCTCACCTAACCCTGGATTTTCTGTCATGTGTCCTAATGTGTCTTGGGACATGGTCACTTCCAGGACTGGGCAGAGAATATCTGACTCCTGACTGTTCCTGTTCAGCATCCCTCAGTGCCTCACAGCAGACTGTTGGCTGGCACTGGCACTTGCAGTCTGCCTATCCCAGAGCTTCTCCACAGTGACTGACAGCTGGTTTACAGCCAAAATGAAGCTGCTCCCTTTCCCTAAAGGGCTGCTGCGAATGTCAGCCAGGCACAATCGATGACAACTGCCACAAGGAAGTGAAAACATTATGTTCCTCACTTCAATGAGAGTACCTGGCTCTGGTTTCTTGAGCATCTTGAATTGCAGCTGTAGTGATCGTGTACTGCCTGAGATGTAACATAGCAATTAACAGATAAATGGCAATACAGATTAGTCTCTCAGCAGTCAAAACTGTGTTTGACTGTAGTGGCATTCCTGCTCCCTTCCAATGATTGACGTGTTTGTACACTGTTACCACAAAACCAACATATAGCCAAGTAAAGCTAAGGGCTGGTATCAAATAGTGTCTTTTAATTCTATTCAACTGTTCACTTTTGTTTCCCATTAGAGCTGCAGTATCTTAAATGGTTGTTTGTTGGAACTGGTGGCTTAAACTGACCCATTTAATTGTGCTCAGAAACTGACTGAAGTGCTTCTATAGCAGAGAGGTGATTTAGGAGGTTGCTCAGTGTTTAGCTTTTGATTTCCACTATTCTGCCAGCTTCTTCATGTTTTTGTCTGGGTTCTGTATGACGGTGTATGTATGTATGTATGCTCAGACAAGCTGGCTCTTTTTTTTACTTCACTTTTGGAGAAATTTTCCAAGTCAAAGGTAACGGGCTGAGAACTAAGTACAAATGATTAATACCTTAAGGTGAAGGTACATCCCTAAGTGAGTAGACATAGCCATAGAATTATTCTGATGCTTTTGAAAAATTTTAAATTCTTAATTGGCAGAACTGTTCTTTTGACCAAACAGCACCATATGTATGCTACACATTTTTTTTTCCTTCTCTTTAATTTTCAGTATTTATGCATAAAACATTTCCCCAATGACCTTTATGTGTGATTGTGGAAAACAGCAGCTACAAAAAGATATTGTTTTCTAAATAATTTCAATATATAGGAGTTAGCCTTTGTTAAATAATAGTTGGCTTTGATTTCTAAATAGGAGGAGTACTTATTTATTAAAAATTGTGACTTCATTAAGTGAAAGATCATTTACAAGTCAGTTAAATGTAGTTTCAAGTTCAAATTTTTCCTTAAAAGGCAGTTTCATTAAATTTCTTCCTTTATGATATTGATCTTTTTATGACTTAGGTTCTTTTTTGTTAGCAGTGATATTTTGCTCTGCAGGGACTGACTCAGACATGATTTACTCAAATTTAGAAAATGGTTACAGTGTTTAAGTATAAAACTGAAATACTCTACTGACTAGTACTCCATTAGGAATGTTGCCACTGTCTATTGCATTTGTTATGTTTTGGAAACCCCAGAAAGTACTTGGTATGTCGTTGTGCTATGATGTGACTCTTTTCAAAAGGTATAATAATCACTGCTATGGTTATAATTTATACATACATGTTTAGAGATATTTATATAAAGTATAAGTCCCCTTTTTTTCCTTTGCAAAAAATAGTTTTCTAAATCACTGACTCAGTTTATTTATGCTCACACATTACATAGTGGATGAGTTTGGTCTAGTGCACTTAAGGATGTCACAATATGGCACAATATTGTGTTAATTTATCTGCAGAAACTTTAAGATGATTGCATACTGGAAAGTAAAGAAAATTTTCTTTCTGGATATTTTTATTGGAAGTTAAATGTTCTCATTAATATTGAAATTGAGGGAAAAACTATTTGTTTTCTGTTAGGATGGACTGATATTGGAACTGTAGCACGATTTTAGTCTTAAATAACGATTTTGGATTTTGTACAGCATTTTCTGTAGGCAAAAAAAAGGTATGAAATTTACTAATTTACAGTTTATTTTAGTTTGAAACCATTACCCCTTGTCCTATCACAACAGGCCCTGCTAAAAAGTCTTTTACTGTATTTGAGTGATGAAAAGCTTCAATAAAGTCTCTGTGGAGCCTTCTCTTCTCCAGGCTGAACAACCCCAGCTCTCTCAGCCTGTCCTCACAGCAGATCATTTGTATGGCCTCCTCTGGCCCCTCTCCAGCAGGTCCATGTCTTTCCTGCACTGAGGGCTCCAGAGCTGGAAGCAGAACTCCAGGTGGGGTCTGCTCAGAGTAGAGGGGCAGAATCACCTCCCTTGACCCGCTGGCCACGCTTTTTTCTTATGCAGTCCAGGATACAATCGGCCTTTGAGGCTGCAAGCACACATTGCCAGGTCCTGCCTGTCTTTTCATCCACCAGTACCCCCAAGTCCTTCTCAACAGGGCTGCTGTCAATCTCTTCATCCCCCAGCCTGAACTGTACAAGAGTTTGCCCTGACCCAGGTGCAGGACATTGCATTTGGCCTTGTTGAACCTCACAAGGTTTATGTTGGCCTGCTTCTAGACCTTGTCCAGGTCAGCAAAGTGACTCAGAGGTAGTTGGAGGGATCGACTGCAGAACCCCAGCTTTAAATCAGCTTAAACTGCTGTAGATTCTAGCCTTGAAAGGAAGGTCTGTTGTTGCAGCTAGTTCAGTTTTCAAGCAAGGAGAATGTTGTATTTTCTGAGAGGGTCTGGGGTTTTTTTTGGTACAGTGATGAATTCCTCCTACTCTATGTTGTTATACCCGTGAATAGACAAATTTTTTGTTATGGTTTTGTCTCAAAAAATACTGTAAGGTTTTTTTTGGGGAGAGGTTGTTATTTCCTTGGGGAAGTGGGTGGGGGTGGAATTAAACTGTAGTTTCTCCTCTGTCAACCATATGGGTTTGTTGAGTTAAACTGAAAAATCACTTGATAGTTCATTCAGTACTTACAGATTTTTTTTACATAAACCTCTTTTATTATGCATGATAATGCTATTCATTTTTAGTGATGCAAGTTCTCAGGTTGCCAAAGAATTCTGTAGCCAGCACACATTAAGGGCGGTAAAATATTTAGGCCCCAGAACGTTTGGTTTACAGACTAATAATTTGTATTTGCTGTAGTTCTTCATAGAAGTATACAGCCTTTGGTTTTGAAGATACTAGGTTAACGTTCCTCATCTGGTTATTATTTTTGCATGTTAATCATCCATTCCTTAGAATAGATTTTTTTTTAAATTTAATTCCTGACTTTGAATTAATTTTGGTTTTGGTTGGTCACCCAGTCAATTGTATTGTTATTGCTGCTGTGCAAAACTGAGGAACTTTGGAGTTCCCAGTCTATGTTTCCTGTGAAGGTAAGGTAGAAGTCATCCTTGGTTGTCTTTCTGATTAAATTTTCTTTGTAAGACATTTTGCTTAATTCTCAAACCATTTCTGTATTCTGTGCAGATTTCCGTTGTTCCTTTTAAATGTCAGGGCTCCAATCCTAGGCACTTTTCCACTGCATGTGTATTTCTATGTGGTTTTAGTGCTGAAATGTTTATTCTTCTCAAATTTTAAGCACAGAGGTTGCTTTAATGCTTTCTACTGACAAAGTTTATTAGAGTTGCTTTGTCACTGTGGCTCATTAAATGCTTTTCAGAGTTCTCTGTCCAGATTACAGGCCTTCATTGTGTGGCCTGTGAGAAGTTTGACTTCGAATTTGAATGTTTAGAGTTTTTGGTGTAATTCAATAAGCCAGAGAAAAAACAGTTTTGAATTACGATCAGGTATTTTCAAGCGGAAAGAAGATTTGCTGCTGATTTTTCTGAGTTATTCCTGAAGTGGCAAAACTCAAGAGAAGTGATATATATTTCTGAACATGTAAATAAAAGATATTTTGAATATAGATAAGATAAAAGTAAAGTAAAAACCCACTTGTACTAACTCTTATGCTAGTAGAGGAAAAACCTTTTGGCTAATACCAAGATTGGTATTAGCTAATTTTAAGATCCAGATAGAGATAAGTGACAAATTAGTGTGCTAATGTAAGTGACGAAATTTAAAAAAAATGCACTAACCTTTTTATTTTACTTCTTAATTTTATTCAGAGGTCACAATGCAGACATCAGAGACTGGGTCGGATACAAGTTCAACTGTGACTTTACAGACATCTGTGGCTGGCCAGGCAGCAGTGCCCACACAGGTAGTACAGCAAGTACCAGTTCAGCAACAGGTAGGTGACCTTAAGTTTTGGGAAGATTAAAAAATAATTCAGGAAAGGTAGTCCTTCACAATGTAGTGAAGAACTTGATTTTGTACGAGACTGCTAAATGAACTCTTTTGCTCTGCTTTTATCGATTTTATTTTGCTAGAATGAAAATAGCAGGAGAAAGGCAAGCTGTTTTCAGGATCTGATCCTTAACTACAGCATCTGACAAGCACCAGTAGTACACATACATGTTTCTAACTGAAGGTTATTATGGAATTCCTGTAATAGCTTGTAAAAATTTTATTTATGTTACTGAACGTTTACAATTTTTTGCTTTAAATAATGAATATATTTTGATGTTATTTGCTATATAATTTCTCCTTTCATTTGGACATCCAAGTGCAGTACAAATGTAAAAGTGAAAAGTAATGTTCTTTGCATCTCTAGGCTAGACTCCCTGCAGATCTTTGCACAGTGTCATGAAAGTATTTTTGGTATTACAATTGGTAATTAGTGATGTGCATTTGCTGGGTAAGTAAGAAGACTTCTGTAGCAGCCAACACTGTGCACATCTCTGTTACATTAGACAGTCACTCACCGACGCAGCACACACAAGCTTTGGAAGGAGTGATGGCTGAATAAAACAGGGAGGAAAAAAGGAATAGTATGGAGGTAGAAAACGGACTGCATGTGAAACTCGTGACAGCTGTACAAGACATTTTTGGAATACACAAATGAGCTGTGCATGTGACAGGTACTCTGGGTGACATCTGATGCCGTTTTTCACCAACAACTGACTTCACAGTTTCAGAATCAATAATATGAGAACTGAACATAGTTTACTAAATAGCATAATTTGTGCCAGTGGAGAACATTTCCCTCAATTACATTCTTCAGCATTCACTTAGTTCTAAAATTCCAGGTGGTGCATTTTTATATGCATATTCCACAGTCATGTACATTTCACTAATATTTGTTTCCAGATGTACAGATTCAATTTATAGTGCTTCATAGTTCCATTACTATTATTTCTGCTTGTATCTTCATGTATCTTTTAGGATGCATGCTTGTTTAAAAAAAAAAAAATCAGATTCAGAAAAGCATTGAATTTGGACTTGTAAAATTGTATAGAAATGGTTTTGTGTATTTGCTTAGAATTCACCACTTGTGAAACAAGAGTTTTTTGAAGTATTTTCTCCTGAGTTCAGATTGTTAAGTAATTCTCTCTCTATTTACTTGGATGTTGATTAGGATAGAGGCTTTTGAATACTATATTAGTTTTTGATTGAAGCTTCCGTGATGCTTGAACATAGCTGACCTTTATAGATTTTGGCTGGTTAACTCTTTTATAAGGTTTGTGAAGTGCAAGACTATTCTTCTTTGTGAAATAAGATCTGGATAATTTGTGTGATCTTTATGTTATTTCGTGGTGACAGATGTTTAATAGATGTAGTTAATCTGATCTGTTCTTTGTTATTCCTTTATTTGATCTTTTCATCTAAAAGATGGTGATTTGGTAGGGCTACACAGTTGCTTATTTTAAGCAAACAAGATCTACATACTGTGGTCTAATATTACATGCTGAATTTTATCCATGTGAAGTACTTGAGCAGTATGAGGGTTTGAAGATCAGTAAGCAATTAGTGGCATATAGGATACTTTGTAGTATTGCAGTTCTAACCATTGGATTGATTGAATTGTAAAGGTAGGATCTCTCATGCATTTCTGCTCTCGTTTCGTTGCAAGCAAGTGAAGAATGAGGAAGGTTTTGGTGTTAATACACTTTGCTTCTACAAAGTTTCTACCTTTCTGAAAACTTCTAGAATAGAATTGGCTCCTTATTTTCCCGCATAAATAACACATTAATCTTTGGCACTGACTGTATCTTTTCTGAAGTTATTCCAGTTATCCTCTATTAACGTAATACTCATGTCAAAACACAGAAGTCCAGGACTACTTTGTGGGTTTTTTCTTGCTTGATTATACCTTAATGAGAACAGGAAACTGATTTTTTTAAAAACTGTTGCACTGTCTATGTAAAACTGTCTCTGATCAACTTTACATACATCTCCTTCAGTACTGCTGCTTTTGAGTATTCACTTTAATTGAATACTCCATCATTATTTTGGATTATTTTTCTCTGTGGGGATATTAGATTATATTTTTCCACTTACCTCTTAACACTCTCTGTAAGAATTGGCACAGTGTTTCAGAAAGAAAAGCTAAGGGATCAACTCAGTCAAGGAAAAGGAGTTTCTCCAAAATTTTGCAGGGTTTGAAGATGTAACAAGGATGTTTGGAAATCCAATGCAGACAGTATTGCAGTGATTAAAACATGATATGGATGGGAGATTTGTGTAGAGAGAGAAGCTACATTATGGAAGTGGATGTGAGGTAGGGAGAAAGGGAAGAGTAAAGATGTAAATGTAGTATGTCAGCAGGAAATGTGATGAAGAATGCAGATTGGATAGGTAATTTCAACTGTAGGGTTAAAAAAAGAGCAGTATCAAACGCTGAAACAATCACTGTGTTGAAGAAACTGTAGGTGTGCTCTGCCCTGGGGAATTATTTGTGTATAAGTAGCGTTTGCTTAAAGTTAATTTTAGCTTTAGGTACATTTGAATAGGAATTTGCCTGAAGAAAATAATAGAAAGAGTGCTCATTTCATGAAGTCATACTTTCGTTGGCAGAATGAGTGCTTATTATTTCTGCAGATTTGAAGTTTCCAGTGTTGAAATTTGGAAGAAAGGGTTTAGGTGCATAGTATATGAGATATGCTTTCGTTTTTTTCCTATGGTTTTTGAGACATATACTTAATACTGTCAGCTGTATCCAAAATATGTGTGAATATTCACATTTGAATTATAGGCTCTTGTGAGTATATTTACTAAAACAACAGGGCACTTGGCTGTTGTTAAATTCGAAGCTGCTGTAACATAAGTGTCTATATATGCAACAATTTGGTGTAGCTGAAACTTATGTATTATGTTTACAATAATGTATTAATACTTGTAGTGAATAATTCTGAGTAAGTGGAAGGATGGACTAAGAGCCTTTTCTGTATAGCTGTTTGTACTGAAGCAGCCTGTCTTTTGAGCAGACAGCTAAATAGTAACTTTTGATATTTTCAGCTAAAACAATTCCCTAATTTGCATATAACTGGTATAAATATTGAGCTCATGAAAGTCTGCTCTGATACTCCAGAAATAGGGGGGAAAAAAGTACCTTTGAAGTACCTTTGGTGGAAACTTCAGCATCCCATCTGGTAAAAGTGGCACTGTGGCAGCTGGTTTCATGCAGCACAGCAGCTGTCACTGTTGAGATGGGACAGAGAGGAGTGGTAAGGGGACGAACATGTCCACACGTAAGCAAAAAGCAACAAGAGTAAAGCCAAAAAGGTGAGAGTTTAATCAAATTCAATTTTAATAGCCTGAGGAATTTTCTTAGTCTTTTGCTTCCCCCGATACAGGAATTTTTCACTGATGTAGCATCGTTTTTTCAACAGGCAGTCTTTTTCACAGCGCAGTAAGCTTCTGAGGATCCAAAATTAGCTTCATTTTGCAGTTTATGCCATGCAGTGTGGAAGGATTGGAGAAATAAAACTGCAAATATAATCTATTTTGTAAAAGTATATCCATGCATCGGAAGTTGAACAAAGCATTTCTGCATATTTACCATACATCATGGCCATTGCATTCACAAAGCATTGTATCATTAACTGGAGATACAGACTTCTGCTGATCAAAATTGCTCTTAATGCAAAATCATGTTTAGCATATGAAAAGCATAATCATGAACTGACATTAGCCTTTATATAAATATGAATATGTTTAGAACATTACAGCATGTGCTATTTATATGTTGGTTGCCAAAAGTAATCCAGACTAATGAACATACAAAAATTATTTTAATCTCCGAGAACAGAAAACTATGCACATTCAAGTCATTTGCTTAGGCACTGTGTATAATTACATGTTATTTTTTAAATGGCGTTTAAAAATCCTTATATATTTTGCCCTATTGTTCTACTCTTTGCTTAGTAGTACTTTAAGCATAAGCACTTTTTATTGGAAATCAAAATTGTCTCTTAAATTTTGTTTTTATTCTTCAGTGTAATTTCTGTATTTCAGTGTGCTTTTATGGGCTTCTGTTGACAAACTTATAGATATAATGTAACTTAGTCCCTCATTTGTTCCTTTGAGGTAGTGTAATTAATGATAGAATTTGTTTTCCTTTTTTTTCCTTTCTTAAATAATAACTAGTAGTTATAATTACACATGTATTTTGAAATAAGTTTTCATTAGCCTTTTGTTCTCCTGGAACATTTCAGTTGATTACTTCTAATCGTAGTCCAGTTATTTATTTCAGGCTAGAATCACTGAAGCAAAAGGAGTGAAAGATCTTCTGTCTCACCCTACTTAACTCATTATTTCCTATACAAGTCAGTTAATTTTCTGCTTTATAGCCAGACAATTGTAACAAATACCATGACTAGCTCACCAGTGCACCCTAGAACACAGAATTTTTGAACTTGCCTATTGTCACTTTTTAATAACTATTTCATTGTGTTCTCTGTTCTCCACCAAACTCTTGGAGTATTTTTAAATACAAGAATGCTGTTTAGGTTTAGATCTCTATTGAATATTCTTTCTGTGATATCTAATTTCTGCTCTGCCCTAGAAACTGAAGAACATAGCTGATACAATTCCTTTAACAGCTTAAGAAAAGGTACAAGAAAATGATAAATAGAAAAGAGGAATTTTTTATTCCACGAAAGCTATGTTTGGTGGTGTTTTGTTTCCTCGTAAACAACCTATTCACAAATAATTTTGTGCTTTTAGAAAGTAGATATATGCATTTCATTTCTTCCTGTTGTTGCAAATTAAAAAGATAATCCAGAGGCACTAGATTTATTTCTCATGAAAACATTTTTCCAAAAATGAAGTAAAATAGGGAATAAAATTAGTATTGGAGATATATAACAAAGACTTTCAGCATAGCAGAATTTTTGTTAACAAGTCCATCTTAAAGGCTACTCACTTATTTTATCATTCTCTGACATAAAAAATGCTTCTAACTTTCTCTACTTTAAGGTTGCTATGTACATTGCAATATGATGTAGTGACTAAAGCTTTCTTGGTCCTATAATCAATTTAACCATAGCAGTACTGAGTGTCTGAGAAACTGAAGGAAAATAACTTTTAAAATAAACTGTCTTTTTTATTACTGTAGGAAAAAATTAACCTAATACTGTGGCCCTTTTGTATTGAACTTCATTGTACAAGTTTAAAGGAAGAACATTTTGATCTACAGAAGTAGAAAAGATGTTTTAATAGCAGTGTAGTGTACCCATTCTTAAATGTTGATTTAAAAAATAAGTTTCTTTGTTTACTGAAACAGTAATGACTTATCTAGTAGCACTACACAGTAGGATACTAAAGAGTTTATATAAAATTTGTTGAAAATTTGAACTTAATGAAAAAATTAATTTTACCAATTTTTGATATTTTGTTTTATGGTTAATTAATTTTTGTTATTGTTCCAAGTCAGAATATAAACACATTTGGGAATTTTCCAGTTTCCTGAAAATAGACACTGAGCTTTGATATAGAACTTGAGTCACCCAAGAGGAATAAATACTTCTAGAGTCAAACTTTAAAACCTATCATAGTATGTTGAATATGTGCTTTACTGTGAAGCATACATGTGGCAAAATAATACTTTCTTCCATAATAAATGTAATTCTTCAGCTTAGTGCAAAGCATAGTTACACTTCATTTCAACTTTATTACCCTTTCCCGTTAGTTCTGTCTTTGGCACTGAAGGTATGTATGCTCCATGAGTGTGTATCTTCAATGTTAGAGCTCCATTTAGCAGACTAACCACACAAATACTGTTTAAGAAAAGTAACTGTATTTGCTGTTGTTATGACATACCTTTAGTAATCATGAGAACAGAGGTATCCCATGTTGTTTAGAAGCCATTAGGTGCACTAGAAGCATGGGTCCTTCTTTACAATATCTCGAATTTCTGGTGTTCTTGTTTTCAGGTACAGCAAGTGCAGACTGTCCAACAGGTACAGCATGTCTACCCAGCCCAGGTTCAGTATGTGGAGGGAAGTGACACAGTCTACACTAATGGAGCTATGTAAGTTGGCAAATGATTGAAATTTGAATGTTTGTTAAAATGTGAAGTCAAATATATATTTTCAGTTAGATTCTACAAACATTTTTATTTCCAACTTAAAATGAACTATATTCAATCAGAGTTCTGTTATTTTAGAAATTTTTCTCTTTTTTTTTAATAAAAGCTGAACTCATGCTGTTTTTATTAAGGCAGAACTTTTGTGTGAATAGAATTCTCGTTATTGTTTTAGTTGAATTTAAATGAAATTACATATACAGTGTAATGTTGTTTGAAAAAGTGCTTTTTCATGTGTAGGTTCTGTGCATAGGACATACTGTGTAACTTCTGTCCTCAGGACAGAAGGCAGGGCTTCTGTCTTCCTGGCTGCTGTCCTAGTGGCAAATGCATAGAAAGGTGCAGCAGCTGTCATTATTATTTAAAGAAAGTAGTAATGTAATTTCACGTCTGTGTTTAATGAAATAAGTATTTTTTTCCAAAGGAATGTGGGGAGGCAGAAGAAGGAGAGTAACATTGTCTCTTTCTCCTGCTTCTTTAGCCTCTTTTCTGCGTATTATTGTGTATCTCCTGCTTCCCTGAGCATGCTTTTCCATCTTCAAGTTCCTTTCTCCAATACACAAGCTGAAAAATATAGAATAATCTAGGTTTGATGGGACCCTTGGAGGTTACCTAGCCTAATCCCTGATTTGGAGTAGCATCAAACATCAAAGTAGGATCATGGTGCTTGGGAAAGAGCTTCTGTACCTCTTTTTTCATTCACCTACCTTTCGCCATTTTTGCGGTGTTACTGGCTTTAGCAAGAAATACGATTTTCAAAGCTTCTTCATGTTAGAACTGGCAGCATTCTTTGGTCATCACTACTAGCATATTGTGTTTAATTCATTTTTCACATACTATCTTCTCTGCTTTCTTCTTACTTGTAAATCCTGAACAATGTGTCTTAAATATGCATTAGATTTTCTTGTACTGGATTTGGCTGGGATACAGTTCATTTTCTTCATAGTACGTGTTCTGGTGCTATGTTTTGGAATTGTGCTGCAAACAGTGCTGTTGACACAGGGATGTATAGTTACTGCTGAGCGGAGTTTACACAGGGCCAAGGCCTTTTCTGCTTCTCAGACTGCCCCGCCAGTGAGTACGCTGGAGGTGCACAAGAAGTTCGGAGGGGACACAGCCAGGACAGCTGACCCCAACTGACCAAAAATATCCCAGGCCGTATGACATTGTGCTCATCAATGAAAGCAGGGGGAAGAAGAAGGAAGGGGACGATGTTTGGAGACATGGCGATTGTCTTCCGAAGTAACTGTTATGCATGATGAAGTCCTGCTGTCCTGGAGATGGCTGAACATCTGCCTGTAGTTGGGAGGTAGTGAATGAATTCCTTATTTTGCTGTGCTCGTATGCACAGCTTTTGCTTTACTTACTAAATTGTCTTTATATCAACGCATGAGTTTTCTCACTTTTACCTTCTGATTCTTCCCCCCTCCCATTAGGGGGAACAAAGCGAGTGGCTGTGAGGGACTTCGTTGCTGACTGGGGTTAAACCGTGGCAGTGCTTTTTGGCACCCAGCATGGGACTTTAGTCCCTGGCTGTGGTGTAAAGCATATTTTTTCACGTTGTCCTCTCCAGACTGGTCCAAGTGCTGTGGCATGAGCTATTTCCCAGGAGATTAATGTGCCAGGCCATCGCACCCACCCAGTCCAGTAAATCCAGTTGTCCCTTTCCTCCTCCTGGTCAAAGGCAGGGCCCCTTTACTCCTGGTCAGAGTATTCACTACTTGATTTTTGTAACTGCAAAAAAAGCCAAACCTGGTCTTTAATGTGTACAGCAAAAAAGGGAGTATGGCAAATATTAGGGTTGTGTTTCCACCCCTGGGGCAGTTGATTCCAGGTGTACTAGATACCCCTCCAGGTGAAAGCAAACCATGGCCTGCACTCTGCTGTCAAAAGGATCAGGAAGAACGTGTTACGGATATCAGTTATAGCAGACCACTTGGCTGTCTTTGACTCCAGTTCGTACTGGAGTTCTAGCACGTGCCGTACAGCAACGCTCAGCAGCAGTATAATTTCCTTGCAACCATGATAGTGCACTGTTAGCCTCCAAAAGAAATCATTCTTAAATAGGCTATTATTCAAGTTTCTCTTTTCATTTATCACTTGTAAGTTCTTACGTGAGCTCTTGGCACATGCACTTTTGGCAGTGTATGAGTTGTCTAATAGGTGACTGTTTAGAGTCCTTGGAAAAAAACAGAACCAGATGTCACTGACTGCTTAGTACAAACCTTTAGATTTCCATGATTTTATTGTGTTTCTGTATCAGAATCCCTTTGTCAGTTTCTTCAAAATCAATCAATGGGATATATGAAACTTCCTCAACACAATCAGAAAGCTCTCCTTATCAAGTGAGTCTAATCCAGATTGTCTTTCTCTCCTATAGAAGAAGAATTAAACCTATGTTGTTGTGAAAAAGAACGTTGTGAACAGCCAATTTGTTATTCAGTATTTTTAGGAACATTAACCTTTCTGAAGATTTTTATTTCATTCATGGAGAATCGGACCAGTCTGGTTCTACTCAGAATTTTTGAAGATTATATATTGTGAAAAACCTTTTCGTCTAGCACTGGAATAAGAAGTCTAAAACCCATAGTTAGGGTGAAGACATTAATTCTGTGTACAGGCATCTCTGGAATAGATGTTACAGCATGTCTGATGAAAGAATTATTCTTTGTTTCAAGATAAAGCTCTTGCAAACTAGCATAGATGTAAGTCCATATATGATAGCAACAAAAGATGCAGCTAGGGTATATAGGAGGAAAGAGTTATCTGATTCTTTTGATTCTAAATGTAAGAAGTTTTTCAGGTTTCACAGTCTTTGTCGAGTATAACTGTTGTATTCTTATAACACAGTGCTTCCCACGCATTTTATATCATGATCTGTCTATGCTTAAACATTATTTGGTTTTATTATAATTGGAGGCATAATGATAATACAATGGGTGTAACCTACAACTTGTCACATACATTTTATAATATGAGAATATTTGAATTATGTTATCTACAGTTGTGTCTGGTTAATAATAATTTTGCTTGTCAAGCATGTCAGTCTATCATGAAACAAAAATGCTTTGTTGTTGTGATGACATGTACAGACTTACCTGGCAGCTTAGAATAGATAAAGAATATTATGGCTGCACCTATATTAAGAAGCCATGTGAGTCCACTATACTGGACATGACCTTTCTTCTTACGTAAATTGTATTGTATTAATCTATTAATCAAATGTAGCCGTTTACCTGATAATTCTGGTTTGGCAAAGAGGATTTTAATTGCTGGGATTGTCCAAGAATTGCTGTTGCTGTTGTGTCCAAACCTAATTCTTCACCAATTTGTTGTACTGCAAAAGGTGTGTTTTACGCAGACAGAACACACCTTTTATGCAAAACTAAGAATTTATTATTATTCTAATTGAAATCTTAATGGTCAAACTGAAGAATTATTATCAATACAGTTAAAGTTATTTTCCTCATACTTTATAGTACCCATCCCTTTTTCGATGGTGTTATGCTTACTCTTTTACTACCCCACTGCATACAAGGTCAATGGCTTCCCTCTGAGAAAGGGTTACAGCAAGTTACCATCACCATAGGTCTTATGCTTGGAGAAGTATAATGGGTGATACGGGGCTCTCTGCTCACATTGGGTCCACTTGCAGTGATTTTTAATATGTTTTCTAGCCCAGTCTACAAATTATTACTTCTTCATTGGTTTCCATTTACATATTACAGCTGAATTTACTATATATGGTGTGTTTTACCATTGCTGAATGCTTCTTGAATACTGGCATCCCACACCCATGATCCTCTTTGCTACATTTTTAATCTACGGTCATGGATGGTTTATTCTACTACTGTAGAAAGCTAAACTAAAATGGAAACAGATTAAGTAACATTTATCTGATTGTTCGACAATTACTGTTACAGATAAGCTAGAACAAAGCTCTAGGCTAGCGCAGACAGGTCTAGACAAAGGAAGCCTGACAAGCCCAAGTCTTGAGGTCTTGCAGATTTAGTACAACCCTTGTGACATGTTCCTAACAGTGGCAATACCATATTTCTTGGAATATAGGTGTGCGGTACTTCATGAGAATTTTTAGAAGTCTGTAGCTAGGGTTCCCTTATCTGTCTAACTTACAGGTCCTGAGAATATTATTTTTAAGGTTTCTCCTCTGTTTTGATTTACTTTGTTCCCTGGTTTACAGGATTTTCCTGCAGTTGTGTATTATGTGTGCTTTTATTGCTTTATTTCCATGTGGAAAAATTTTTGGACTGAGCGTGAAGGATCTTTTTTATTGATAATGAATGTCTGTTATTAACATTTACTTTAATTTTTGAATGTGGCAAATAGAGTTTCTTTATGAGGAAAATTCTTTGGTAAATTTTACAAGGCTTTTTCTGGATGGTATCTTTTGTCTGTATAGATAAATGTATATGTATACAGCAGGGCAATTATTCACTATTACGGTGGAAACCTTACTCTGAATTTTTGCTCTCTGGTTATAGATGCATTAATTACCCTTTCATAGTGTCGGTTTTGATCTTTGGTTTTAGCAGTTCCGTTTGAAAAAGGGAAACTGGTGGAAGGTAACGATGACTTACTGTCTCATCAGGTCTTCCACCTCTATCTTTAGATCAATTGAGAAGGCTTTTGTGAAATAAGGTTATTGCTTCTTTGGGATTTGATCTGTAATTCAAAAGCCCTGAATCAATATTCTGGTTACAGGAGTAGATTTCTTTGTGGAGAGACAGGAGATTGTATGAGACAAGGTGAGATGGATGATTCAGCCCTCTCCATTATCATGTGTTCTGTTGGTCATTGTCAGGGTATATGGCATTTCCCCTTCCTCCTGTTGCTCATGAGGCACCACCTCCCGACGCTACAGCGATGCATTGGCTGAGGTGAGGCCTCCCCTCCCTGTCACACAAAGGATTCCGCTCTCTCTAGTTTCTATGAAGCTCACTATCAGTCTTAGGACTGGAGGATTATACTGCAGTCTCAAAGGAGCCTGAGCATATTTTTCGGATGTGAAAGACTTTCTTGGCTTTCATGCACAGAGGTTTTCTACCATATTGCAATATCATAGCATTGTCATGAGCGTAAGCTATTCTACATATAAATGAAATATTGAAATATTTCTTTTCATCTAGTGTTTATAACATTTATATCCCAGGAAATAAACCTTGTTAATTAAGTACTGTAGAAGATGAACTTTCGTTACAGTGAAAAATACATACATGCTGCTTGCTAAGCTGTGTGGGTAATATATACCAAAACCGAAAAGACTAATTCTGAGGTTATTACTTGGTGAGTAAGATAATAGCTATTATGTTACTTGTTTGTTTGAGTTTAAATTACAGAAACATTTTTTAAAAAATTCAATGATTTTCTTGTTTGAATTAAGACGCTCTTCTTCTACAGCCACTGTGAAGGGATGCTGGTATTTCAAGTTACTGTATAAAAGGTATACATCTTCAGATAAAAACAAAGGAGATTTATGTGCATTTTACCCAAGACTTGAGTTTTCCAATTCAATACCTACAGAGAGTGATAGGAACTCAGTAGTTAATTACTTATTTTGCAAGACGCAGAAGTTAGTGGAATATAATTTCAACCGAAAACCTGATTCGAGAATTTTTATTTAAAGGCACTCTAAATTTCTCAGTTCCCAGAAAATGAAATAAATATGTTTGGATTTTTTTACTAAACACAGAGTGGTGGAAAAATCTTTCAACAAGGCAGACATTTCTAAGAAATTAATAAAACCAGTGTAATTCTGTAGATGTTTGCTGGGCAAATATAATTATGGGAAAGGTAAATCTGTCCCATCAACTATTTGCCCCCAAAAAATCTGAGGCCATGATCAGTCTATGTAAATTACTAAGACATGATGGCATGGCAGGAACACTGATTTATAGTAGTCAATAGATCGGATTGTTGAGATTTACATAGAACCAAATCATAGGTGCAGGTGGGAATAAATGATTTCCCTTGTGTGCATGTGCACACTGAAAACTAAGGGAGAACAACAGCAAGTTGTACTCTTTCTGTATCTTTGCTTTTATTTGTCTTCTTTCCTCGAAGTGTTAGTGTCTTTGAAGGGACAAAAGTGTCTTTGAAAGTGAAGCTTGGTAACGTTATGTCAGTGTCTGTAATATATTGCAAGACATTGCACTTAATTTGTGTGGTAATGCTGAGACTTAATGAACTTAGTTATTTTCTGTTTTCATGTGCCAAAAATACTTCATTAACAACTTCATAGCACAACTCCATGCATTTTATTCCTACCATTATATTTTGCAGATCATTGCAAGATGTATGTAAGCAGTAAGGCATAATAGGCAATGCCTTGAACTATTGCACCTTGCATTCCTAGTCCAACTCATGCTGGTCTCATTAATTCCCAATTGGACACATGTTCTGGGCTTGCTTAATCTAAATTGAATTCACACAGTGTCTTACTTTGTGTGACTTGCTATCAGGGCAAACATCATCTAGTTTGCATAGCCTTCTGGAAACTAGGATTCTGCAGCCTAACTACTTAGACTTCAAACTTGTTAGTAACTGTGATGAGCTTTGTAATGCCACGTTCTAGTAAACATTAATACCAAGTTTCTCTTTTGGGAGAAATTGCTGTGTTCAGTCCCTTGACAATCTTTTGCATGGGCTGTTTCCCCTGAGCTTTAATCACTACATTTTCCTAAATTGTCCTGTGATGCATTGGACTGTTCAAATTCTGTGAATTGTGTCATTCTGAGACAGAGCAACACCAGCTCTGCTAGTGGTTATCTTGCTTATCACAAGATAAACAATATCACGGTGGTATCGCAACATATCACAGTGATACTTTGGCTTGATAAAACAGATCAGTTGGGACCTCTGTGGTACCCAAACACATACGCAGGTTACTATTAATAATACAATGCAAAGATCAGCTGATTTTAGCTCTCCAAAAGAAATATTAATAGATTAACCATCTGCTCGAGCATTAATATCTAAAAGAACTATTTTGCTTTGTCTTCAGTAGACTGCAAGGCATTTATTTTAGATTAAATTCAAGTTTCTTGCAGCTGATCTTGAGGCTTTTGAAATACTCAAAATAAAAAGGAAAATGTTTAACTAGCTTAAGGAGGGGTGAGAGCAAATAATGTAGTATGAGCCATATAAAACATTTGCAATTTTCAAAGTAAAGTTTTGGAGTTTCTGAAGTCTCTGAAGAGGAAGGGGTAACCTGTTTTGTCCATAATTAATATGACAGAAATTCTGACTTTGGTTGTTGATAAGGTGCCATATGTTCTTCACTTATTCAAAAGTAATTATTTTCTGAAGCTAAGTCATTCTTACTCTTCTTACTATTTTCTGACTCTATTGTTTACCAATTAATTAATCTTGTGTAAGTTTTCATAATTAAAAAATGACAACAACAAGCAGTAAATTGCCACAACCTTTTCTATACATTGATAAGAAACTAATCCCTGCCTTGATAAAAGGAAAAAAATAAGCCTGACTTCAGGTTCCTGGATAGGTGTATTAATCACCAGCTCACTGCATAAAAACATGGATGCTACTTCCTTCTCTTGTGTTTTTGGACAAAAGTGTCTGCAATTTTTTGTTGAACTTGCTTAGTTGCGTGGTGTGTTGCATGATTTTGTGTTTTGGTTGATTATAGTAGATGAATTGGAGACTTATGCGGAGATTTGGCACCTCTGTTTTCTCTGAATCGTAATACTTTTACAATATATTTACTTGGACTAAGTGCATCTTAGCATATGCAACTCCAAGTTAATGGAGAACTTTGAATTTCAAAATGGTGTTGCCTGTTGATTACGAGCAATATTACATATTCTTTGCTTAAATAAGAAGATTAATTGTTGGGTAAACTGAGTAGGTTTTATCTTTTGACCTTTCTGTTATCATGCTTGCCAAGATGCAAAGCTTAGCATTCATAAAACAGGATAAACTTTCCAAAGAGACTTTTCCAAAATGAGGAATCTGGCCTCTGTATCAATGAATGCTGTTTACTTAATGATTTTGAAATATGTTGATTTGAAGTTCAAATTTAGTACATGGGAACAAATTTGTATTCAAAAACTATAAATAAACTATGAAGAGTAATGATTCAAGATAAGTGATTAAGAATGTGAAACATATGATACAAAGTTTCGGTAACTTAATAGTTTGTTAGGATAAACTGGTTGGTTAATGAGGCATGGATGGTTCAAAGATGAAAGTAATGTTTAAAGTGTTACTGTTGCATACCTTAACTTCTTTCATCTTCATGACCTTTTTACAAGTCATATTTATGTTTTGGTGTTATTTCTTAAATAATTTTTTTTATCATAACATGAATTCATGTCCAATTTCTAATTCACCCTGTAAAAATAACTGCGCTTTGCAAAATATCCATGAACTCAGAATTTCAGGCTTCAGCCAAGAGGTTTAATGGTTTAAGAACAGTGGATAACATTGGATTCTTGAACTTTGGTCTCTCTTGGCTGACATTTGTATGAATTCTTTGCAATTTTGCAACATGCTCAGTATGCAAAATATACAACATCAGACTAAAATTCAAAATTTTACTGTCAGATTTAAAAAAAAAAGTGAAAGCAGATGGAGCTGTATAAATTACTTTGCAATATATTAGTAATTGGATGAGCTCTTCTACCTGTCTGCACAATTCTTTGTTATACTTCCCTTCTCTCTTTTTCAGGTAAGACTAATTATATTTTCTGTGAGGTTTGGTGCATACTTTGTTTGCCATCGTCACTGAATTATTTATTTAGTGCTTTGACTTGATTAACTGTTATTGTCCCTGGAGGCAGGGATTGTTTCCCAGTCGCATTTGATTATAGCTATTGTATGCACACTTTTAGAATTATAGCATTTCCCTCAGCTAAATGAACAATACCAATCATTTTTTTCCTTTTTGTTTTCTTTTCTTGAAGCCGATCAACAACTTATCCTTACACAGAAACCCAGATGTACAGTCAAAACACTGGGGGAAATTATTTTGATACTCAAGGAAGTTCTGCACAGGTGACAACAGTGGTCTCGTCTCATAGCATGGTGGGCACTGGAGGGATTCAGATGGGTGTCACAGGCGGACAACTTATTAGCAGCTCAGGAGGGACCTATCTGATTGGCAGTTCAATGGAAAATTCTGGTCATTCAGTGACTCATACAACGCGGGCCTCCCCAGCAACAGTAAGTATTTCATACTGACGCAAAATCTTTGAGACTACCTTCTTAGTCACTTAGATGTTCCTGCAGACTGATACTTTTTTTCTGACAGAATGTATAGCAAGCAGTATTATGCTGTCAGGCTAAGTACTACGTAATACTTTTTATAAAATAAGTAATAAATATATATAGATCAGTAAGATACAGAAGTAAGAATACCATAAAAACAAACTTGAAGGCAGACCTTTTCCTTGACAGCTTGCAAATATTTACATTTCATAGGTTAAATTTTTGCATTCAGGTAACATCAGCGAATGTTTTGGGAATGCTCACATATTAGTTTGTCTGAGCTGAATATTTGTCAGGTTGGGAACTAAACCAGCCTCTTTTAACATTTTGTATATTTCCTGAAAACATAAGAAAAACTCAGTGTTGCCAAGTATAACTATGTTAGATGTAAATGTTAAGTAGTGTCAGTTACAGAAAGGTGTCTGTAACTTCTGTGCATGTGTTTGATTTGTTTTCTCAATATTAGTGTAGGTTTGTTCACTTGTTTCAAAATATTTCAAGTTGTTCAGCGTACTGAGATACTACCTTTTAACATGTTGTTCTTGCTCATCTCTAATATATCTCAAAAGTCTGCTCCAGATTAAGAAGCTAATTGTGGAACTGTCTTACAATGCTATGGGAAGATACATTCTGTTACAACTGTGATAGATAATATTGTGGACACTTAAACACGGGACTTTCCCTTAAGAGCTTATTCAATAAGGGTCTATACCTTTTCTAGCTTTGCTGCATAGCCCTAATGAATACTTTTACGTAATTCTTCTGTGTTTTCTGGTCTAGATGTAGAGATTTGGAAGTAATGGGGAAGAGAAATGTGAAACATAGACTAAGAAGAGTTGAAAAACATAGTGAAGGAAATAATGCATCATTAATAATACAGATTCATCAGTACTCAAAAGGGCAATGAAATTAGGGGGCTTTATTTTTAGGAACCAATATAATGAGTAAAAATCTAATATTAATCTATTTGAAATTATGATGAACATTTATGATAGCATTGGATAATTTAGATGATCTGATAAAATATCATTATTTTTGTTATTAAGGTGGTTGGTATAGATAAACAATTTTTTTTGTACAATGGAAAAAATATTTAATCTAAAAACTGTAGTTTTATTTTTTGAGAATAAAAATTGTAAAGAATCATAATTAATGGATAGTATAAGTATCAGTAACATGTGGGAGCTTTCGTCCGGCAACAGAGAATTTTATGTTTGAGTTGCAAAATAAAAAAGGGTGTATATTAACATTTGCCTGTATTTTACATGACTTTAATAGAATAACAGAATTTCTGAAAAGGTCTGCATTCCTGATTCTTTTAGTTAAAATAAAGGATTTAACTGTTTTCTCCTTTAGGGTACTCTCTCATTTTACTTAGCTGCAAGATATTTATTGGAAATTTTCACCTGATTTTATGATTGCCGAGCACAGGCAAAACAAAGAGTTTATGATAGGCATAAATAAGGAATAGGTCTTCTAGACAGAATGGAATTTGAAAAATGATATTTCTTTAAATACTTAAATGGTAATGATATTCATGTGTTTTCTTAGTTGTTTTCGATTGTTCTACTGTTGAACATAAGTATTGCCTCTTTCAGAGATCGTGCTAGTTTTCTCCTTAATCAAATATGAACAAATGCATTCTTGTGTTTTGCATATCATGCTGTAAATTTTGTTTTACTCACTGACAATATAATTCAGTTGGTAGATATGCTTAACTGAATGTGAAATCAAGTGAGGCTTGAATGCATCCAGTAAACACAAATGAAAAGTAGCAGACTTACTTTGAAGTTGGATATCCTAGAATTATTTGAATTATATCAAAACTACATGCTATATTTTGCAAATAAAAAATGTTCTTGATTTTATTTGCCCAAATTAGAAGTAAAATTTGCCAAAATCTAAGGGTCATACCTTCAGCAACCTCTGTCAATAAAATAGCCTGGTTTAGTTGCTGCAAGTGACTGCTATACTGCTATCAACTTGCCTTTAGAAAGAAGTTTAAAAAAATACTTCCAATTAAATTATTAAATTGGATTTTTAACACTGAAATAGTTTCCTCTGTTTTTTTAAGATGCTGTTTATTTTGTGTAGTGTAGTTCTGTAAGTATGAGACATTAAAATATACTAGCAGTACATTCCTTACTGAGGAAGTGGGACACAACATGATTTTAAATTTTATAATTTTAGACTCTTGGTATGCATGGTACAGCTGAAATATTCAAGAGTCAATTGAAACACAAAAGGTTCAGCTTAAACTGTAATTTTAAAGCACTGACTCTGTGTTAATTTTACTAGAGGGCATAATTAAACTATGCAAAATAGAGCAATGTAGTATTTTATTTAGATTGCAACTTACATAGGTAGAGCTTGTTTCACTTGTGATCCTCGTTTGATCTTTACCATCATGACTTTTTTCATTCTTGTGTAGAGAATTTATTTGAGTTATCAAAATAATATGTGTCCAGGCTGATTTACTAGGATAATTACTCAGAAGATATTTCTGAATTTTGAATTAGTTTGGAGAAGTTTCATATGGAGACAAGGGATATAGAAAAGCATAAGAACTTACACTAACACATGTGGTTGTCACAAGCTCTCTTTTGCCATAGAAGTACAAGTTCCATTTAATCTTTTCAACTGATAACTTCGTTTGTTTTCTTGTTATTCACCCTCACTGATGAAATCATTACCTTCTGTAACAAGTAAATTAATTCTATTACTGATGTTGTCTACTTCTGATAGATCTAGCTTAAGTTAAAAGAAACAAAAAAACTGAACCAGTTTCAGGTTAAAAGTCAAATGTATAAATTAAGTCCATTATATTAACTATATTTTAGATAAACAAAACTTTAAAATCTATTTTACTTTTCACCAGATACATTATTTGGTTTATAAAAAAATCAATAAAAGAGGCTTAGATGCTTTTTACTTTAAGTCTGTCTTCACTTTATTACCTTTATGATTTAATGTAATTCTGCATTCTGCTTTGGGTTTAATGAAGAGCTAATATTTCATTTGTAACATTTCATTCATTTTAATTTCTGTCAAGCATTGATACAGGAAAGCTATCCTGCAGCTATAGCAAGCAATAACAGTGTTTCAATAGTCAAAATATTAAGAATTGTGCATTATGAAAACTATTCCAACGTATCTACAGTAGTGGTTTATGTTAGTATGCATGAAGAACATTTGTTAGCATGGTCTTTACTAATTTCATTTCCATCAACTTCATTGCCTTCTCCCATTGTATCCTTTGCTGACCTATTAAACTACTTTTCTACCTACTTTCTCTGAAACAGAAAGGCATTCGGATTATATGACCTTCTATATAAGATACTAGGTAGATAAACAGCTTTCTAAAATGACCATTTTCATGTGGATATATGTGGATTAGTCAAGAATAAATTGTGATTGCATTGAAAAAGAAGTGATTTAACCTAAATGGATGTGTATTTGAAATGAATTTGCATGTTGAAACCTGTATGAAAGAGTTGTCTTGTTGGTTTATTGGCAGCTATCATTAAAGGAGGGGAAGCTATAATTAAGAGACTAACTAGAAAATTGGATTGACCTGTTAATAGTGAACTCTAAATCACCTTCCATTTTTTTTATCCATATGTAACTGTCTGAGGACTTATCTTGTGATAAAACAGGATTATCTAATCATCATATTTCATAATATCACAAGGTTAAAAAAATCATATGGTTTCTTGTAATAAATCTGTTTTTCTGGTTGTCAGCCAGTGAGAGTCTTCATTTTTAACAAGTTGTATGACTGATCTGCAATTAGAGTTGTCATTCATCAGTCATTGACAATGATAAAACCTATGCTGTTGCAGAAATTTGTCCTGTTTCAGTGCAAATCTAACTGTCCATGAAAATAAAAGTAAAATTAATATGGATATAATGCATCACTACAAATAATTATTTCTGGTAGTAAGCACAGTGTGCAAAATTTGCTCTTAACTCTAAAGGAAGGATGGTACCTGCGCAAAATATGTCATAATTAATGGAGGAAGAACAAGAAGATGTAAGAAGGCCCAGTGTAAATATCATATCCTGGTAATATGGTTTCAGTGGAATTATTATAATTATTTTAAGAACAAAAACTGACAAATATTTCAATCATCCATTGAAGGTGGAGCGGTTCACATGTGGAAAATAGTTTGAGATGAGATTTTATTCATTAATATCTTTCTTAGTAGAGGAACTTTTTCCTCCTCCATTCTCCAACTTTTCTCGTAAATTTTATTTAGCTGGATCCATCTTAGTGTAACACAAACCATTTCTAATCCAATCAAAGATGTACAGATTTTTATGCTACGAAGGATTAGTACACTAGCAAGACATTTACTTATGACTTCTTCAACTGAGCACGGTGACATCTTTAAGGAAAAAAGCCATCCATTTCTGGATACAAGTAATACAAGTAAGCAGGTAATGGTTTGGTTTGTTTTTTCTGCTTTTAAATGAGCCGTAGGAGTGGTTAATCACTACTGCTGCTAAAAAACAAAACAAAACAAAAAAACCCCAACATTTCTGTGGTGTGAACTGGAGGGATTGGAAGTGTAGAGGATTTATGGATCTGGTGCTTTTATAAACCTCTGCCTCCAGGACTTCTCCTCCTGCTTTGGTTTATCCTCCAGAGCTGTGGAGCATCATAGCTTCTCCCTTTCTCTTCCAGCACAAGAGAGGGGTTTCAGTCTAGCCATGTAGCTAGAATGATTTCTGTGTTTCTTTGCCACTTTGAGTGCCTTGCTGCTCCACTGTGATGTCTTTTAAGCGGAGACTGTGCCCTTTTCACAAGACAAAGATTGTGGGGAAAAGGGAGGATGACCCTAGAAAGGTCAGGCACACCTACCCTGTCTGCATTCTGGTGTCACCTGCCTATGTTCCTTGTTTCTCTTCTGATACAGTCTTGTTTCAGCTTTCAGTCATTGGCTTGTGGTGTGTTTTCTGCATAAAAAGCCCTGTAGCATCTCATAGGTTGTTTCCAGTTTTGGCAATTGAATATTTTTTCTGGTATTTGTGTATCAAAAATTAAGATGTAGTGTTGTTGGAAACCCAGTTTATTCCATTGTAGCATTCCCATTACCAACTGAAAAATACTGTAAGAAAGACATTTTTTTTTCAAATCGTAAGATGTTAAAAATAGGTATATTTGAATTTGTGAGAAGAATTTCTATTAATTCCTTTTATTTGAAAATGCATAGAATGGATGCAAGGTGATTTGCCACTGACGTTCTCATAACAGTTTGATTATCAATGGCATAGAGGCATCATGTTTCTAAAGGACTGGACTTTTTTGTTTCTGATTAAATACAAATTTGTTCTAAAATGGCCACTCTACATCTCTCTGAGGCTGTCTTGCCATGAATGTTTTCAAATTTGGTTTTAATAATAATCTGAACTAAACTTTCCTTTTAACTTCTCAACTTCAATTTTCTGGCGTAATTCCAGTGCATTTCCATGTGTTCTTCAGTGGTAGATAGAATGTATATGTTCTAGAAGTTCGTACAATCAGCTTAACAAGTGTCCTTTAAGTGTTTGTACCAAATATGGGGAAAATGACGACGAAGAAAGGAAGTTTAGAATCTGTTTGAATATGTGTATAATAGAGATGAGGTATACAAAAAACTGGATGATCCAGGGGAGAGATGGTGAATTGCCTATATGTTTGAGAACATCCAGCAGGGAAGATAAACATAAGCAACAATGTTGAAATTCAGAAAATTGGGAAGGAGAAAATAATCTGACCTAAACTACAAACACTTTTTATTTTTCCAGCCTATGGCTGTTAGTTCTGCTATTTCCCCCAACATTGACTTAATACATTCTTTTGTAGTAATTATAAAACGTATTATATTCATGGGTCAGTATGTGTGCCTTTTGTGCATGCAGACTGCTGGAGGTGTGCTTTTGCAGCAGACCAACATCTATTATGTATATTAAACTTGGATGTTGTAAATAGAAATTAATCCATTTTTGGAGAAAAAAGCTTTTTCTAAGTTTTTAAGGTTTATTAGCATTCTTTTAAGTCAGCATGCCACTCCTATTTTACATCTTGTATTCTTTTCTGTGTATTTACGTTTCTTTCATTCTAGAAGACTTAAAAATGTATCTTGCTGTTTTCATAGTACTGTTTCATTCTCTTGAGCAAAATTTTGTAGAACCTTTTAAAAGGTGCTGCTACAGATTTGTTGTAAGGCATGCTAATATTTTAAATTTAATTCTTCCAGCTGTGAAGGCTAGACCTGAGTTTTCTTGATGTGGTCAATACTATTTCATTTTTCAAGTTTCTTTTTCCTGGGCAAGCTTGTCTGCCTAACACAACCCTCTGGCGTAAGTTTCAGAAAACAGTATGACATACATGAATACTCTGTCCTGAAAAGATAATTGAAGGCCACTGTAAATAGTAAGTGTTTGTGGCCTGAGTCCATTTATCCTGTAGCTTCAGGTGACTTCATGGTGTATATACACCTTATTTAAGTAAATACGCTTGTCGCAAATACCCAGGACTGAGCTAGCTGCACCAAAGTAATCTTTCTTGTACATGTATGATGAATTAGTAGTTCCTTCATAATTAGGCATGTGATGTAAGCTCCCTTAGAATTTCACATCCTTTAAAGCCTAAAAGGGCAAAGCTTTGAAAATGGATGAAAGGCATTTTGAATGGGAGGTGCCTGTGGAGATAGACAGGAGCTATCTTTTTGAACGTGATGCAATGATGTATTGAATTTTAAGATACCACCTAAAGTTGTCTGCTTTGCTGCTGGTGAAGGGTGGTTTGCAGATGCAAACAGGGAAAGAAAATAAATTGTGGGATATCCGGATTAGTAGCAAAACCTTAGGGCTTAAACTTCTGGAGATTGTTTTCTTTGTATCCTGACATCCTCAGAACAACTTACTATAAATAATTTGTGTTAATTATCTGTTTAGTTCATAGAATCATAGAATGTCCTGAGTTGGAAGGGACCAACAAGGATCATTGAGTCCAACTCCTGTCCCTGCATATTCACCCCACAGTTCACACCACGTGTCTGAGGGCATTGTCCAGTCTCTTCTTGAACACGGTCAGGCTTGGGGCTGTGACACCTCCCTGGGGAGCCTGTTCCAGTGTCCACNCTTCTGCTCATACGGTTTCCCCTCCAAACCGTTCACCAACTTTGTGGTCCTCTTCTGCACATTTTCCCGTAGCTTTATATCCTTTTTATACTGTGGCACCCTAAATTGTTTGATTAGTTGAATCATGAAAAAGTACTATTTCTTCCTAAGAGGAAGGCTTTTTTTTTTCAAAGTGGGTTTGGGATTGTTATTTGCTATGTCTGTGCTATACACATCTGAGACAATTAGGTGTAATTTGTTTATCAATTAACATGTTAGTGAACACTAGGACATAAACTAGAAGTAGATCACATAAAGGTTGAACATTGTACGATTCCAGATGCATATACTGGGATCAAACCACTGAATTTTTTAACCCCAGGGGAATACCCTTAATCATTAACAGCTACGTCAGAGTAAAAGGCAGTATTTTAGTTAGCAAACAGAATGAATTGAAGGAGAATTCTACAATCATAGTTTTGGTAGCTACCATGCTCTAATTTAGTGTCCACTCGTGCTTATGCTGCGATACAAACAACTGATTATCTTTCCTGCCAGTAGTTATCATTTAACAGGTTTTAGCTGGAGTTGCAGTGAGAGTCATAATGTACATCTCAGTTATCAGTCAGAATATTTTAATAAATGATGATTTTAGTCTCTTTAAAAGAAGAATATGAGAAATGTATAAATAAATGAATGTGTAATTCTTGTCATTTAGTATTTCAAATGTATATGTAGTTAGTTGTGCCTGGAATCTCTCACTGCTTTGCGTTGCTGAAAATGCAAGAGTATCAGTCTTCCTTTGGTATTTACACAGAATATAATTTTAAATGTTAAAATTATTTTCCTATTATTTCCACAAAATATCATAGTATACCCTGCTGCATTACTTATGTAATTAATCTGTATATGTGCTTAAATGCTGGTTTAAATAGAGATAAAATTATGTTCAGTTTTTCTAGAACCTAAGTAGAAGTCCCTGGCCAAAACTTAGAACTTAAAAGCTTGAAGGAGCAGGTCCTTCACATAGAGAACTTTGTACTCAGGTAGCTGTTACTCCCTATACACATGGTACTTTGTGCCAGATCATCTTGAAAACCCAAAAACTTGGAATAAAAGAACAGAACGAAATGAGATATTCCAGTTGGAAGGGACCCGCAACGATCATCTGGCACTGCAGACTCACACTGAGCTTAATGTCAACCAGCACCTCCAGCTCCCTTTCTGCAGCCACTCCTTTCCCAGTTTGGACTTGTGCCTGGCATTACTCTGTCCTCGGTGCAGAATACAGAATTTGGACTTGTTAAATTTCATCCTATTAATGACAGCCCAGTGCTTCAATCTCTTCAGATCCCTCTGCAAGGCTTTTTGTCCCTCAAGAGGGCCAAGAGGGTCAACAGCGCCTCCCAGTGTAGTATCACCAGCAAACTTGCTAATAGTACATTCAACTCCTGCATCCAGACCATTGATAAAAATATTGAACTGGCCCTAGAATTGAGCCCTGAGGAGCACCAAGAGAGAAAAGCAAGAAGTAGCCAGAAAGAGCAAGATGAATGAATTAGTGTCTAGAAAATCTGTCCTCAAATGAAGCGTATTTTGGGCCTCAAAATAGTCAAGAAGTGATCATATAGCCTACCTAGGAAGGTTTCTGTCATTAAAAAGGTATGTATATGTCAGATAAAGCTGAAAGTTCATTTAATCAAAATTTAGACTAGAAATACTGAACAAAATGATTAGTAGCAGAAATACTTTCTCTTGAGAAGATTGTCTTAGTAGAATACCATGAAGACTCATTTTAGACAGGTCACATGTCTTTCTGAGCTTGATGAATCAATTAACTTGTTTTAGTGGTGACCAACACTGCCTGGCTTATGCTGTGCAGTAAAAGTGAACACAGATGCATTGTCTTCAGTGGCCGTACTAGTGAAATCTACTTAAAGAAACCCGAGGAACGAAAATCCCCCAAATGGCATAAAAAGATACAAAAGGTATTGAAACAATATGGCATTGAAGAATGCGTGTCATTTCTGGCGCCACTTTTTTGAGTACAGTTACTACTACTTTTTGACAGAATGGTTCTCTGAGCAAGCAAGGCCACAAGTTGCGGTGACAAAATGAGAGCACTGCAGTAGTGGGAAGGAGCAGCAGGAAGTGAAACGTCAGTGCGGTAGTACTGTTGTGTGCTGGGCATTTTGGAACAATAACCTAAGATTCAGAATTAGGATTTAAATGTGTATGTGGTTTTTGTTGTTTGATTGTACCATTATGTTAAGAAGGGAGATTCTATGGCTACAGTATATAGGGAGTTTACCATACTATGATGATGTTTAAAGCTTGTAGTTTTAGCATGCTTCATGCTTTTAAAATTTGATCTTTCATGTGTGATAGAATACTTTTACCACATAGTATTTTCCACTGAAGCAAGAAGAAAACAATATTAAAAGAAAGCATTATTGCCATGTAAAAATATGCTTTCTTACATAGTAATTGCCTAATTTCAATAGCGTACTTTTTATAAAAAGGCTTGCATAACTAATATTAAACAGTTGTAAGACAGAAACAGAAGTGATCCCTCACAATTATTACAATAAAATGCTTGGCAGTTGCCCCATAAAAAAGGGAGAAACTAATTTGATATGTACAGTAAATTCAAATATCAAGTGCAGTATTTTTCAGTTTCTGCTATATAGAGAGTGAATTTAGCCAATATTGATAAATTATGCCAGTGAAATTATGGGTAATATTGTGATGTATGAAGTAGGATAGGGGGAGGAGTCATTAAAAATATCTACGTGGAGCATGATAAGTGTTTTGTTAAGTACAGGTGGTGGTTTCCATTGCTTTCATTTTGGCCATTTAATGTAGCTAATTAATTGCATGCCTTTTCTTACTGTGCATCCCATTGTCGTTTTCATTGTTGTTTTTGCTTGTCTAGGTCTGCAGTTAAATTACAGTTAGGTTCTAATTTTTTTTCTTTAATGCTGTTATTATAAAACTGATCAAAATATACATTGATATTAAAAAGGAAAAGAAGGGGAAAGAATGTGAGAGTATTTGCACGTTTTCATTTGGAGAAATACTACTTTGTATTTTAGTAGTGATGTTTTTTCCTTTTAAAAGGCAAAACTATTGTCAACAAATCTGCTTTTCTGAAGGCTGGATCCTGAAGTCTGTATAACTCCTGACTTTCCATTTACTTTAACAGCTGGGGATATTCAAAGGGTGCTGCCAGGAGTAAGGGTGATGTCCTGTCTCAGTGAAGCTAATGGTAGAAAAGCTATTGAATTATTTTGGTTTGGGTTTTGATTCCAGAGTGCTGAAGTTTTGTTTCTAAGTCAATTGTTATTGCAATCTGTGCACGTCTTTTTATGATATAGTGGGAGGGAAAACATATGGAGGCTTTTCTTAAAATTCTCTTTAGGGATGTATTTATTTTTCTATTTTATTAATGATATTTTTGTTAAATCAAGGTTATTTTTGTTACAGTGCAGCTCACCAGTTAATCTTAGTTTCCTGAGTAGGTTGGAAGGTAAAACCGACTTTGAGACTGTGATCTAGCAGAACATATGCAAGCAAAATGCCTTTCTGTCTTCATTGGGGAGGTTTGTGTCGACTGAGATTCTGGAATGAGGCCTTTTAGTAGAACATATGCCGTAGCCAGGAATAAAGCAGGCATTTCTGTTGATCTATAAGCAACCTGTCAAAACTTCTCTGATCAGGCTTTTTTACTATCTCGTCTTGAGTCCTTTTTTTAATGACATCTATTATCAGATTGAAATGGCGATTGAGACACTTCAAAAGTCTGATGGTCTTTCTACTCACAGAAGCTCTCTTCTCAACAGCCATGTAAGTTGTCTCTTCTTCACATACACTCTCTCTTGCTTGTTCTGCATGCTTAGCCTGCCTCTAAATGTTCATTTTATTTTTTTACTACTTTTTGCTCTTATTCTTCTCATCTTAGTTGCTTGTAACCTTCTGCTACATCTCCCATGGCTTAATTTTGTCAGATGAAATGTCTTTATGGTATATTGCAGACTGTTACTTGTTTCCAATGCTCTACACCTGTGTTAAGAGAAGTTAATACATTTGACTGTTTTGCGGATTGCAGTGTAAATTTCAAGATAAAGTTCAAACAATTCTTAATTATCTGGCTTGTGGCATTTTAAATAAAGTTGTCTACAAAGCAAAGTCAATGTACTCCATATTAATTTTGGGGCATGTGAAGAGGAAGAGGAGAAATAAACAGCATGCCTAAGTGATATATTTAGATTATTTTTCGGTGTTTCTTCATTTATTCTGAATAAATGAATTTTATTATGTTTATTATGAAATAACTTAAGAATCCTAAAGATCCTTCTGATTATCTGGAAAAAAATGAAAGCAATCTCTTAACTTGAAGTACAAAAATATGTCTTACTCAGCTGCCTTTTCCTTTGTTCTTACTCTGCAAATCTTGCAATTAAGAACTTCCCGTATGTGAAGCTAAAAGATATTTGGGTAAAAACTTGATGTCAAAATGTATTCATAAACCCATCATACGTAACTTTAAAGGAAAAAGGCCCAAAGTTAATTTTAAACTTATTATATAAATAATAATATTTCTTTGTAACTTACTAGATTACTAGCCTTTCTTGAAATGTTTATTTGGTTGTTGTTTTGTTTTTTCCCCTGTTTATATTTGTGGCTTTGTATTTTGTATTTTTGCCATGTTGATTAGTTTGTATTCATCTTTCTTCTTTTTACCTTCTCAGCCTTATTACATTAATTAAAATTCGTTTATTGTTTTAGAGAAGAAATTTACGTTTGTTTTGTGATCCTAATGTGAGAATATGGCAGTAGAAGCTGTCCCTCAGAAACCAAATTAAAAATGTATGTTTTAGCAGGTTTGGGTTTGTCATTTGGATTTTTTCTGTATGGGTCTGATTATGTCAAAGGCAAAACTAGATTTTTTTTTGTGGAAATTTTAAGCAAACTTTTTTCTTTCATTTGGAAAATGCCAATATTGAAGGAGGAAAATCATATTACAAAAAATTATACAAAATGTTTTACAGAAGGACGTTAAGATTCCACCTTGGATGTTTACAAAATAATTATTTTGAATATAAGACAGTATAAAAATTATTATTTAAATAATAATAGATAGTATTAGATAATATAAAAACTATCATTTAAATGTCATTTATTAAAGGCACTGTAACTTTTTTTTGTAAAGTGTCAGAAATACGTGTTAAGAATTGGAACACTTGAACTATTTATAAGTTTGCCTTTAATCTCATTTTGAAGTGCAGAATCGTGGTTAAAAAAACCAAGAAAAATTACAAGATAAGCTGCTGTGCCCCGGTAAACTATGTTCCACTCGTTCCTGGTCCCATGTACTATTCATAATTTGTCCTAATAATGAGATTTGCATCCAACCACTAAGTCTTGTCGTGATACTTATTTCTTGACTGTGAATGCTTTTTCAAATTTTTTCCGGTATCTTTAACTCTGTGGAAAGAAAAAAACCCCCACGTATTTTTGTAGCAATCAGTCTTTCTTAGCCTTGGTCATTTTGGAAGAACTAATCTCGCTCAAACTTAATAGATGTTTTACCTCTTTTTAGAGCAATGCTTATTGTCTTTGAACTCAAGTAAGGACAGTATGGAGAAAGTTCAAGTTTAGTCTTAATCCATTCTTGATTTTGACTTCTAATGGTGTAACATTTATTTAAATAATTTGGTTTAATAGCTTTTAAAATACAATTCTAAATTGTGTGTTTAATTAACTTTCACTTTACAGATGTTACATTAATTAGTGGGAAAATACTAGTTTGGGGATTGTGATTTTCCCCTTTGATACTCCCATGAGGTTTTTAGAATTTTTGTTTGCCTAAATTCATGTGTGCTTGTTTTAAGGAGTTTGTAATTTCTCCTCTGTTTTCTGTTATTTCCTGATTTATTTCTGCATGAGGTTGACTTGTTTAGTTTTTTGATAGTTGAATGTTTTATAAACATTGCAGCTTAATTGCAGTCACAGTCAATTTAACAGGTCCAACTCTGTAAATATTTCATACCTTTACCCATCTTACCTGTACAGTATGGTCAATACTACAAAGTATTGACCAGGATTCAAACCTGACAAAGCCAGGATTCAAACCTGAACAACTCAGTTTTAGAATTATATTTCATCTTGGTAGAAAAATAGGGGGGGGTAAGTTGTTTACAATAGTTTCCTAATGTTTGGAGATCATTTTGCTTTTAAAATCATGTATTAACTGCACTTTTTCTTTCAGGCTATAATCTAGCAAGTAATTACTTCAAGCCTTTGCTACTAAGTAACTCCACTCAGGGCCAAAATTATTGTATTCCACTTACGTTGTGATTTGTTTTGTTTTGTAAGGGGGTTTGTTGGCTGGTTGGTTTTGTTGGTTTGGGTTTGGTTTTTTTTTTTGGAAGTTATGTTTGAAGTAACATCTGTTAGAAATTCATATCATTAATGGAGTGCACTTAAAGTGATTCATAATAGGTTAGAAACCATCTGGAGGAAAATGTCTTTAATGCTACACACAGAATTTAATTGGAAAGTAATTATTTTTTATTTGTTAGTCTTTTGGGATTTACAAAGCTTTTCCGTTTAGGGAAAACAGGAATACTTCACATTCTGTATCTATTCTGATTAAATTAGAGATTTAACAATATATGACAAATGTTATACAAATATGTATAATGTAAATATAGATGTAATAATAGACTTTAAATATACATATAATGCAACAGTTGAAAGATATAATTACCTTTGTTTCTAAGCCCAGACAGGCTTATGTCAGGTCATTAGTGAAATAAGTTTATTATATTCAGATAAAATTTAATGTGTACAATTATGCTTTTTCTTCAGCTTTATTTCAAAATGGAAGATACTCAACTTGAAAGCAGTTGTGAATGTTGAGACTTTTAAAATAATGATATGATAAATGATATATAGAGGATGAACTGTACTTTTTCATTTTGATTATTTGAAATGAAAAATTACATGCAAAATGAGCTAAATATTATGTGTCTTGGAAGCATTTGCATCTTATACCTGTGTGGTTTTCTAGAGCTTATGTTTAAGAACCATGGAAAAGTTATGGGCATGTTTTCAGCAACAACCAAATATAGAAATGGGGTTTGAATTGCCTAGACTAAAAATTGTAGGAAAGTTTTTTGAGTTTGCATTGGTGAATTTCTCACTGTGACTAAAACATAGCTATAAATTCAATATACTTGTTATCATCTGTACTTTAGTACATGACAGTTTAGTAATAAAGAAAAGGTCCAGACTGAAACATTTCATGACTGTTGCACACAGAAATATTCATCTTCTCTGCATGATAAGTTACACTGAACATGGATGGAACAGAATTTGTGCACTGCTCTAACACAAAATAATTCTGCAAAGGAATTAACACATAGGCTGTTGCTGCTTAATGATTTGTGGTTTAGTTATACTAGTTACTGCTTTGCTGAACCAAATTGAAAATTATTGTACATTCCTGTGAATATCTAGCTCAGCAAAGTTCGTAGCACGTCTTGAAGAGGCAACATCCTCAGTTTGCATTTTCACTGGATAATTGAATTAAATCCAGAGTTTTGGTAAGATCTCTGATCTTAGCAAGCTTGAGTATTCGCACTGTAGTATTTTGGTAGAAATACTTACGGAAACAGGGAAATAAAACTTAAACAGAAGATGAAACTTGTGAATCATTCAAGCTATATCTAAAGGAAAAATTGAAGGAACTGAAACCATGGCAAACACTGAGGAAAGGCAAGGAAAACAGTAGCATATCCAGAACAGTGGAATTTAAATGTGTCATCAACCTATATTATTTTTAATCTATTTTGTCATTCCCCTGTAAAGTTAAAGCTAGTGTATTAAATTGTCTTTTCTATTTTTTTGTATATTAGTGACAGCTAGAGTTATTTCATGAGTGTGCACTACTTGAGAAGTCAAATAATGTTACATAAAAAGTCTTTTCTTGCATATGTCTAGAATTAGCTACCACAATTACATGAAAAGGTTAATATTTTTTCAAGAATCTCTTCCTCAAAGTCAAAGGCAAACAGGCTACAACTGAACAGGATTGTACCCCTAATGCTTATAAATGTACCAGTTATTTTCAATGTTATCTAAGTTGCTCTTTGACTTACAGGCAATAGCTTTGTGTGTGTGTGTATTTGAGAATGTAAAATATTCTATTTGGTTAAGTGTCGTAGTGTTTTTTTAACATCAGACAAAGAAAAACAGTAAAATATTCCAGGTTTACAAATACGTTAACTAATTATTGTTAGTCCAAGTAGTTTGTTTTCTGCAACTGATTTAAATTACACTCACAATTACTTTATTTCTTTGCAGTACTAACCGTTTGTCTCCAAAGCATAGATATCTTTTTCAAGTATTGGTGTGTGGTACTGAATCAAAAATATTTTGAGAAGTGGACACTTATCTGAGGTCACAAGTGCAATGAGTTCTGCTGTTTCCTGGTAATTCTGAAGACCCTAAAGCGCTATGGTATAGCTAGCATTTAAGGAATGTCTGAACAAGAAAGTCATTGTTTAATAGACCTGAAGAATCATTTCAGAGCTGTCATAAGTTAATGCTGTATGGCTAAGATATTTTTAATAAAGTAATAATTTTTTTTTTTGTTGCTGTTTTGTGTGTGGTATAGCTTCAGTGGCTTTTAGACAACTATGAAACTGCAGAAGGAGTGAGCCTTCCAAGAAGTACCCTTTACAACCATTACCTGCGACATTGTCAGGAACACAAGTTGGATCCAGTCAATGCTGCCTCCTTTGGAAAACTCATACGGTCAATCTTCATGGGATTACGGACCAGAAGGCTTGGAACTAGGTTTGTGTTAAGGAAATCCTAAACTATAATAGAAAATATAAGTAATAGTTATGAGTAAGAAATTTGTGTGCTAGTAAAAAAATTGGTAAAACCTGTATTTAAATGTTACAGTGGTTTTCTGTTAGTTTTGCCTGTTAATGTTGAACAGTTTTTTGCTTTTCCAGATGTTATGATACTTTTACTTCTCCTGGTTTTGACTATTTACGTGTTTACATTTTGACAAATACACTGGAGATTTTCATCAACACAAATGTAGCTTGTTGTTTGGAAATTATGAACAAATCCATGACTAGATAGGTCGTATTTACTTGCACTGTTCTTACTCAAGTGGACTAGAAGTTAAAATTCTGAATAATATTTGTTTAAGAGAGTGAATTAGTTTCCCAAAGGTGGTAAAATGACACCCATGTAGCACAAGTAGGAAAGTCAGGCCTGATTTGTGGGTATTATCTTCCAGTCAATAGAAATTGTAAAGTAAATGTAATGTGGTAGCATAAAACTAGTGTGACTGTTCTTTTGATTCTTGTTCTTTCATAAAGGGGGAACTCCAAGTATCATTACTATGGGATTCGTGTCAAGCCAGACTCTCCTCTTAATCGACTACAAGAGGACATGCAATATATGGCTATGAGACAACAGCCCATGCAGCAGAAACAGAGGTAAAGTGTGGAATGGGCATGACTGCTCATTAATATTTCTAGTCCATAAAGCCTTAATTTTCCTTACATGGAAAACCTGAAATTCCGATGCAAGTTCTGTTCAGCGTCTCTGCTGTGAAAAATAAAATTTTGCTTAGATATCCAGTTAATGTCACTGAAGTTAGGTCAACATGAAAGAGTATTTGCCTAGAACTTGTCATAATTTGCAAAAAGTAATAATAGTTGAGATATGGGATAAACAGACTCTTCTTAACTATCTTGGGTCCTAATCCCACAAGCTGAAGAAAAGTAGCAAGAGCGTGAATTTCAAATTTAGCTGTTTTTTGTCATTACATTTTACTTACAAGCTGCTTATAAGAAAGTGTATGATTAACTTAAATTTGATCTTTATTTCCTCTCACTGAGAAGAATGAATGTGACCATAATGGTTCATCTGTTAAGTTGATTGAAGTGTTCTCCCTCCGCATCTGTTTTTCCTGAGGATCCTGTGAAAGCTCAGCAGTATTGGAAAGCTCTGGCACAGTGACCACGAAGGGCTATACTAGTGGTGAAAGAGCGTGTGAATATGCATAGGAAAACTATCTTGAATAGAAAATTTTAGAACAAAAAATGGAAACCAGTACCTTTCTTTGAAATTGATTTTTATTTGACTGATCTCACTAGCCTTCCATGTTACCCTAAAGTCCAATAAGATGTGTGATTTCCTGAAACTCATAGGTAGAACAGCACCCTATCAAGCAAGACATCTTCAGAGCTATTACCCCCCCCAAAATAAAGTTGAATAAACAGTCTACTAAGCGTATTTTCTGGTCTGGGACACAACTGGGACATGGAAAAACACCTTTAACTTCAAACATAGATGTCACTTTAATTTGAAATTATTTTACTGTCACTTCCGGAAGTAGTAACAGCACTAAATATGTGTTAATGGTAAGACACATGGTCTTAACTGTCTTCTGCTGAGCATAACACAGAAGCATGAGATGTCTGCCAATACAATCACGTAGGAAATTTTTGTTACAAAAATCATCGCACGAGGTGACAGATATTTACAAAATCTCCAAGCAAGTTTATTTTAACCATTCAAGCTCATTCACTGACACATTCACTTACACTCAAAATCACATGTATACACCAAGACATATGCCACGTTGTTCTAACTAGAATTGTTTCTGTGAAAAATATTGTGCTATAGTATAAAAGTTGGTTATGCATTGTCTTCAGTTGAGGCTACCAGTAAGACAGAGGTGAATAGGAAAAGAAGTGGAAGCCTCTATCACCTGTCTACAATACTGATTGCAGGAAAGACAACCGTATTGTTATATCTTAATAATGATGATGTTGTTATTAAATCCTTAAAAGCAGCTGTCCCAATATACCTTCCTAGGTGAAGCTTTATGTCTTTGCTTAGGAACTTGCTTTACTTACCTTCTTGTCTCTTAAGACAAAAGACAGGTTCATCTCTTTACATCCTTGAAATATTGTGATGTCTAGTTAGGTTCCCTAGAAACAGAAGTATTGTTCATGTAGTCCTGCTGGTGTACTGTTCATGCAAACTAGTTCTGAGGGTCTTTTTTTCATCTCTTACTACAGGGTGCACAGATCTCAGTGAAATATTTTCTTTCTAGAATCCCAGCATCCTAAATAAATAAAATGCAGAGATCAAGGAGCTAGCCAGACTTTGGCAACTGCACTGTGAAAAATGTACATTGTCTCTGTTCTGCATACCATCGAACATACTAGCAATACTGAATAGGATATAGAAATTTTCAGAATGAAGATGTTTATCCAACAAAATATAGGAAATTTTCATTGAAACTCATGAGCCACTATTACTTTAACTAATTTATTCATACTTATCTAAACCAGAAAACTGCAAAATTTTCTAACAGAGACAGGCACTTTTAAAGTGTGATGATTCTGGAACATTTTTGTCTCGTTGTAACATGCTAATTATAATAGTCATTAAAAAAAATAAATATATATACACAAAATTATTCCACAATCTAGCCTGTTTGCTTCATTACAGACACTCTCTAGCATGTGACAATCATGAGCTTTAGTCTATTCTTCCCTATTTGTAGCCTTACTTTTTAATTTTAGGGTAGTATTTGGTCCTATAATGTCAAGCTTTGTTCCACATTCTTGAAATAAAAATGTCTGTATATTTTACTTCATTAATTTTAAGTGAAATTGAGATAGGCTTGTCTTTAGGGCGTTTATAACAATGTATGTTTTAAATTATATTTCCAGAAGTAAACCTCAAGCTTTCCAAGATAACTTCAAATATGTATTTCAGTTCTTGCACACAACGATTATAACTTTTTGCTTTCGTTTATGGGAGCTGAACGTTCAGCTTTAAAAAACAAAACAAAACAAACAAAAAAACAAACAAACAAACAAAAAAAAAAAAAAACAAAAAACCACTGAATTGTTATCCACTGTACACTGTAGCATACAGCTAACACATATATTGTTGTTCAAACCAGAAATTGTTAATCACTACTTCCTATAGATGTTTACATATTAATTTTATGTAGAAAATAATATGTATTTTTCTACTGGTCTCTTTTCTGTATTCTCGTGTTTCCCGCATATACTGTTCAGTGAAACATGACCTTTAAACCAAGCCACTGTGAGTCCAAAGCATCAAGCAGATATAGATCTTTTTAAAAGAGATTTGGGTCTATGGACGACAAAGAAGTTATGCGTTTTATAGTGGTACTATTTTTGAAGATAGAGAGCAAGGTATTATAGTCCAACATCTGTAAAACTGGGCTACAAGTTTGTTAAGACATAATATCCTAAAATGATAATAATTGAACTTATATGATAAACTACTAAACAACTTCCTAATGGAGTAGTTCAGAAAAAAAATCATGGTCTTTCTCTTCAACTAACACAGATATTTTGTGTATAGTATGGTTACGATGCTGAGGCAATTGTGGTTTAAACTAGGAAGTTCTGCTTAGCCTTCTAGATTATTCATATCTCAGCAGTGCTTATTGGACCAAGGAGAGATGTTTTAAAAGCACACACATGAAATTTACATTCCTTAAATTTCTTTATAGTTTTAACCTTATTTGATTTCAAATATCCATACTTTTGTTGAAATATAACCTCCACATTATTTTTGAGGCGTTATGATGTATGCACAACTGTATACTTGGAAGTATTTTTGTTTTTTTCAAACATTTGATCTACACACAAAAACTTTCTGATAGCATGCAAATGCTTCTCAGGTATTTTGTTGTTAACTTACAGTTTTTGTATCCTCAACAATTTTTTGAAGCATGTGATTCTTCAATTTTCCTATCGTTAACAGCTTTAGTATGTATTGCCTGTGGTGTTGCAAACTCTTTGAATCAACTCTTGCTTTTGGTAATTTGCAAGGCTGATTTTTTTCCCCTAGGAACCCTGATGGCAACATTTTATTTGCACGTAGTAGTAAAATGCATTGACATACTTTACACGTTGTTGTTCGTAAGTTCACCATTCTGTTATGTAGTTTGGAACGTTAACTCACTTCTCTTGAATGTCAGTGAACTCCTAGTGATAAATCACAATATGAAGTAAAAATAAAATTGAAGTGAATCCTTAGAGCTTAGGGCCAGCTTCTTTCTAGGACTTATATTTTTTTTTTCCCAGCCAACCAGAAGAATAGCAACTTTAGTTTTTAAGAAAAAGGGAATATATTATAAGTTGTGTAATAGCATGAGTCTGATCCTTCAGAAAAATACTATATTCTGAGATTTAGAGTAAAATCCAAATAGTAGCAGTTTCTAACAATTTCATATGTGCATTTCAAAGCAAGCAGGCATTTTATTATAATTCCTGTTCCTGCTTTATCTTATTAATCAATATGGATTGTTTGCTGCACATGAATTTTAGTCAGGAAGTAATTAATCTGTTCTGCAGTGAGAAACTTCCTGTTTCTGTTAATGAACATATGTCACAGTTGGACTATAGAAATCAGTGCAGTTGTATTCTAAATTAACTGCAAAGTGAGACCAGCATATCATTCAGTTCCATTTCTGAATTACCCAGTTCCGTGTTTGATTTCAGTGGTTCAGTGTTTTGGTGGTTTTGTTTGGTTTTGGGTTGTTTTTTGGTTGGTTGGTTGGTTGTTTTTTTTGTTTTGAGGTTTGTTGTTGTTTGGCTTTGTTTGTTTGTTTTACTTTCATAGTTTTGTACAAATTGAGAAAATGTCTTTTGTTAACTTAAGGCTTCGCAACCTTTCACTGTGTTTATGCTAACCTATATATTCTAAAATCTAGAGAATTTTAGAAAATTTAACTCTTACCAGTTAGGAAATTTTAACTGTTTTCCATGCACCAAAAGTGGCTCGAATTCAATTAAAGAGTTATGGAGAACTGTTCAATGTCTAAACTGCCAAAGCTCTACTTCTACATAAAAGACAGCATATCTAAAATTGTTAACCACTGTCTGATAGTGCTTCATCTGAAGCTCCTGAAAAATATTTTTTTTCTTTTTTTTTTTGTTCTTTGGTTTCATTTTACGAGTGATTTTCTAATGCTGTTGAAACTAGCTAGCTCTTGTGACGAGTTACCTGTCATAGTGCCAGAACTAAGAGTTTTGCCCAGTGTGTTTTGTATTAAGCACAGTGGAGTAAGTAGGTAGATAATCATGATTCCTAGCACCAAAGGATTAAGTTGGCTTTTATACTTTAATTAAAAGATTTTTTGCATATCTGAGAAACTCTTAAAGGACTGTTGTTTTATGTATTCAAATTATTTTGAATCCTGTTTCAGGAGCTGAACAGTCAGTAAGGTAATACGTTTTGCAGAAAGTATGGGTTTAGATTTACGAATATTTTTAGAAGTTGATCTTCTGCCTGGTATTTTTAATTACAATGTATAATGAGAGAGAAGTTAAGAACTCTTCCCAGATGAACTGCCCAGATTCCAGGTAGATTTATCAAGTAATAACAAGTGCATCCAGAAGAGTTCTGTGCTGCCATGATACCAGATATGAAATTTTATTCTTTACTAAAGTTGATTAGAGTTTCACTATTGACTTAAATAAGCATAGAATTTTACACTGGACCATTACAGAAAGTGAAACTTGATGCAAATATCCTAGAGATAGGATAGGCATAGGTGTCTCCTTTTTTCCCAAGCACTGACATTCTTAAAGTTATAAAACTATTTGTTATTTAGGACAGGAGTCTTTCTGTTGAAAAGTATACTTTCTGACTGTCTTTTTTTATTGTATATTTAGATTCATGTCTGAAATGCCCAGAATATTGAAGGGATGTTTTTCATGGGAACTTTCTTTTCAAGTGAAACCTCAGTAATTACATGAGACAAAGCTGTTTTGTGTTTGCTTGGTGGCAGGAGGAGGAAGGAATGTTCTGAACTGCTTACACTGCTTCTCAAAGTAATACATTGGAAGTGAAATGTCACATTTCTGAAGCTAGCATGGAGTTTTGCAGTCTGCACAATACCAGTTTGAGTGTCATTGAGCTTTGAGTTTTCTCTTATTTTCTTTGCCAGTGGCTACAATTCTTTTTCAAAAGTGCAAAGTGTCCAAGATGTTACCATTAAGATCCGGCACAGAGTAAATTCTCGGTTCTGTTGGAAGTGACAGGCATGACCTTCAACCTGTCAGACTGATGGTCAAGACAACGCTTGACCATCCAAACCGGAATTCCCATTTGTAAAAATGTGTGATTTCTGCCCTTTATAAAGGGCTCTGAGAATTGACTAGTGAAGAGCTTAGATTTCCAGGTAGCTTTCTCAGGCCTTCTATGCTTATGAGAGTTTGTTGGATTGCAGCAGTCTTTCACTATCCTCAGACAGTACTGTTGTTTTTTTTAAGGTAATGAAACATTATTTTGTAATTACATAACCATTGGGAAGTCAATCTGTTTGGAAAGGCAAAGATTTGATTCATTTTGCTGTAAATTAGCTGGTCTTATGGTATGCTGTTCCTAAGCTAAATTACACAAGAAATTGGTAGTGGTGCTATTAATATCACCTTTATGAATTCTGAAATTCATTGTTAATATTCCAACTCCCCTTAGTAATTGTTTCTTCTGTTATTTACAAAATAAAAATGTGTAAATTCTTTTGTTACATTTCCACAAAATTTCATTTTGAGATGGAGAAGTCAGTGAACATAGGTTATGTGATCTTATTTATGAGGAAGTGAACAGAGACGATAATTTTTGACTTGATATTTTTGTAGGTATAAGCCTATGCAGAAAGTGGATGGAGTTGCAGATGGTTTCACAGGAAGTGGTCAACAGACAGGCACATCTGCTGAACAAACTATAATTGCCCAAAGTCAACATCATCAACAGTTTTTAGGTATGAAAAAATGTGTTATAGTATTGTATAAATAAAACAAACTCCATTATCACCATGAACATCAAATCATGCAAATACAATAATTATTTTAGTTATGTTGCCCTGTTTAAAACTCATAATGATAACAGAACAAAAAGATATTCATAGACGTTGTATGTTCTATATTGTAAGACTTCTGCAATATTTAAAATGCATCATGCAGATATAAAAGAAAAAATGTGTAACATATACTTGCATAGTAGATTTAAAATATATTGCAATGCAATTGTAATGGAGCATTTTATACAAAAATGCATACTGAAAATCTTGCCCTAAAAGCTCATTAATTTCCCAGGTTTTTGAATATACATATAAATTTGGATTATCTTTTTGCACTGCAGTTGTGTTGACCACTGACAAGAAGGTGCACTGAGTCTGTGCTGCAGTGTTATAAATGGAAAGAGCCAAATAGTTATAACCAGAAACCCAAGGTTCATGTTTAAAAATGTGTATTTTGTGCATTCATTGATGTAGCTAAGCATACTGATTCCTCATTTGTGGAAGCAAATGGCAATTTAGTAATTTTCTAATATAAAAAATCTCATTAAATGTGTGATTGCAATAATTGTATATTTAGTTTTGAGTTCATATATTGGGATTTTGAAGCACCACATCCTTTGGGCTAACCTTGCTGATATTGAAATCATTGGGAACCTTAGGTTATAATTTTCATGTTTTTGAATTTTCCCTTCCACATCCCCCCGGTTGAGAGTGCATTTTCCCCCCAGACTAGTGTATCTCTTGGAAACATTTATGAGAAATAGTAAAAGCACATGTTGACTACAGTTGAAAGTCTTGTAAGTTTAAAATTAATATATGTTACTGAGTTTTCTAAACCCTAACATGCATGAAAATGCAAAAACTATTCCGTTAAGTATTAAATCATATTAATCTTTTATGTACTGGCATGAAAATACTGCTTCATCCTGTCATATTCTGAAAATGCTTCTTAGATTTTTTTATAAACAAGTACAATATGTATGTGAAATCATTTTCATCTGCTATCTGTGAAGAATAGTTTAACATCTCCTTTTGCTTAAAAAATAGCTAGCTGGTTTGTTCACAATTTTATTGCAACTTTAAAATATATTAAATATTAAATATATCCCTATTTGGGCATTATGACCTTCTAGACTTAATTTCTTTACATCATCCTTAAATGTTTTCTAATCGAACTGTAGTTGGCACCATTCACAATAGCTTTCTTCTGTTATGTTGTCACGGAAACAGACGCATCTCGAGTACTTCCAGAGTTTGGAGAAGTTGAAATATCTTCTTTGCCAGATGGTACTACCCTTGAGGACATAAAATCACTGCAAAGTCTTTATCGAGAGCACTGCGAGGTAAGAGAAAAGAGGCACAGTACAGGATGACTGACACAAAATGCATTACAGCCAGCTTACTTGTATCTGATGTGCTCCTCAAATATTTTGCTTATTCTGTCAGAAAGGACATTTGCAAAAAGACTTCTCTGGAATTTATCTCTTTAGAAGGAAAGTAAATAACATGTAAAAGAATACCAATATTGGAATGTAATCATGTATAGGTTTTGAGAATTTGAGATAAACTGAATTTTAGATAACACATATGCAGACTTTTGCTTTTGTTTGTAGGAGTTGAAATCAAACTGAATTATTATTTCTGATGTTCATGTTAAAATCAAACTCACTTTTTCCTTCAAGTTTTAAAGAAGCAGGTTTTTTAAGAACTTAAAGCCACATTCGATCAGGTCCAGTCAGCATGGG
>VWYH01009965.1:0-14122 GCA_013399365.1 Pampusana beccarii
CTTCACACATATGTTATCTGTACACAACAATAAAAGGAGATCAACAGAAGACACTGCTATAGACAACAAAAGCAGACTTTGGAATAAAACTCATATTGTTCCTTGATTCCACAATCAACTCAGGGATGTAAATAGAAAAATCAGGCAATGATAAATGTTTGTGACGTAAATGCACAGCTATTTGAAATTAAGCCCCTTTTGACTTAACAAAACACAGAACATACAGGTGTCCTTGAGATAGAATACAGGGCACTGAATACTCCATAACAGCAACATTTTCTTTGAAAGCCACCATAGAGCTGAATAAAATTGTTGTCTTGCATACCCTTACTCATGTGAATAATGCTCTGAAGTGGAAGGGACTTTCTGGGCAGCAAAGGGGCATACTCTCACACCGACTTTAAGAAATAGGTAAAGAGAAAACGTTTTTGGAAGGAGGAGTTCTTTTTCTTGGCTTCTCTGCCAGGCACTCAATGTGTGACTTTTGGCATTTTCTGGCTGAGCCATTCTGGGCTCATGTACCCTGGTGTAAATTCAGGATTTCTTTACAATTACACCAGTGTAAACAAGGACAGAAAGCAGCAGAGTAATTTGCCTTAACTGTGTCTGGAACTTGGGCACAGGAGTTTCCACTGCACAGAAATGCTGTAGGCAGGCAGAAGCTTGAAAGAGCTCTGAAATTCTCAGCAGAAGGAACCATTAGAGACGCAAAATAGCATTATGGATGCACTGCATTCTTGGCCTCACCACCTTACTGTGATTGTTCACCCTCACTGTGCTCCAAAGATTATTTCATTGTACTTGTGAAGAAAGGCAGATCTAAGGTCAAAATTTCCAGAAGTAATCATGACATTTCAGTAACTCAGTTACACATTGTCTGGTTCAAGAGAAAGAAGACCCCAACATCAGAGGTGCCCCATTTGAGCTGAGCAGCTCCAAAAATAAAGCTATGCAAAACCAGGGCCTGCTTTTGAAAATCTTGCTCAATGAGAATTGCCAGAGGTCAAAAGGTCAAGTTTTGATATATTTATTTTAAATAACATATTGTTATTTTTTTTACTAGGCCCACTGGACTACTTGCTAAACAAGTGAGTAAAGGTTTCAGAATCTGGCCCATTGTGAAGCCCAAGCCGACATACACACCCAGCGCTGCGGAACGATGCCTGTTTATTTCTCATCTGATTGTTAACTGTTGCTGGTTTGCCCTGAAGTAACAAACAAATGCATCACATTTAGAACTGAGACCCAACTGCATAAATTACTGTATAAAGTTTTTAATGTGCACTAAATTCCTCTTTCTCCCCTGAGACTATACTATACAGCCTCTGTGCTGCCTGCAAATGCAGATTAACATTTTTATTAAATGACATATGTTTCACTAACACAGAGTATTAAAACGTATTGGCCTAATAAGAAACATTAATGAGTATATCATTGGCACAGTTTTTAAACAATATTTAATTTTACTGCTTTTTAATTTGACTAAGCCTTCTGCCAGGTGATTCAAGCTATTTTTCTTTCTTGAGGTTAATCACTGTTCAGAAAGGCTAAATCACTGAGACTTCAGAACAATTCCACGCCATTTTTAATAATCCTCACAGAACATATATACAGAAATAAAATAAAGCTGAGCACTTAACCTCAAGAACACAATCACAAAGACTTTAAAATTTTAGAGCTTTCAAGCTCTCCACCTTCTAAATGATAAGAATAATAACATTTAGATGCCCTTTTTTTAAAAAATGAAAATTTAGGAGGAAAAAAAAGCTTCTCTTACTGCTCCTAGATGTTCGATAACTACAGACTGCCTGCAAGTCACTGAATGTAAACCTCTTTCCCAGATCCTCTGGAAGACAATTCACCCTGCCAAAATGATGCTGGACCCTGCAGAATTAGAGTTTTAGGACTTGACTGCCAGACACATCTTTGAGGGCCTCTTGAGGTGCATTAAGACATTCTTACAAGAAGCAGGTAGTCCACAATTATATTTACTGCTCTGTAAACTTATGACTGAAGTGGAGAATGCATCTGACTAGCTGAGGGTATATCACTTGATCTTTACTACTGTGCAGATTCATATAGTGAAACTGATAGACGATTCACTCCCAGACATGATGCAGAATGAGAAAGAAATCTTGTCACACTTTCGCTACATGGGAAATCATTAAGAGTTATAGCAAACTTAGTGCTTAAAGGCTGGAAAGCCTTTCCCTTTTTGCATCTTCAGATGTGATTATTTGATAGAATTCATTGATCTGCATGGAAAAGAAAGGGATCTTGTGGTGGAGCTGGAATGAATTGGGAGTGAAGAGGCTGCTTGCAAGATATCTTCAAAAACTGATGCCCCATGAGAGGTTTATAGGTCTGTGCTGAGACTGGGGTTTGAATAAATCTACATGTGGAGTATCATCCAAAGCCAGGCAGAACTGGAAATAATTCTGAGTGTCTTAAAATAAGAAAGAATCACTATTTACTGAGTTTTATGGAACAAGAGGATAAAGATAAAAACACGGTACCGAGACGTCATTTTTGTGTGCAAATGGTAAAGGTATGTAGCAGAAATTTTCCAAAAAGATGTGCGAGACATGCCTAGAAATTTGTCTGGCAGCCAGACATCGTAGGTCTCAACTAATAAACTTCACTTTTCTAAGCTGGGCATACTTTAGCCTATATTATTTGACAAAAAACATGAATGACATTGCTTGGCATGGAAGAGTTCTGATACAAATACCTCTTCTATGTGACACAACAATGCCAAGCAGCACAGTCACTGTGGAGAACCATTTCTAATACAAAAAGGCATCCTTCCTTTAAGATGTTCTCTGTCAATCAGACCATTGTCAGGTATTTTTCAAAAGCTCAGAGTGTTCAGGATTCTGACAAATATCTGCTGCTTTGTAGGAAAGTGCATTATTTTCCCTTTGCTGAAATCATGTCACAGTTGGAATTGTGGTAAAAAATATGTATTTCAGTAGCCAAATCAAAACACTGAAGAATGAAGATAAATTAGTCTAGGATGAGCCTAAATCTAATTGTTTGGGGGACTGCTCTAACAAAATGAAAATACTGAATAAATCAAATGGGAAGAGCTTTTAAGCAACCAAAAAAAGCCTCTTTGTTTAACATTTTTTCATTCTGAAATTGAAAGTCAAAAAAGATTGATTAAAATACAGAAACATTTCACTATTTCCAAAATAGTACACTATTTAGAAAATATCAATAGCAACAAAATCCTCCTGTCCTGGTCCCTGTCCTTATATCACTGTTTTCCAAATTGAATGTGACATAGATTCACTAACGGTTTTCTTCTCAAAGCTCTGGTTTACAATGATACTACTACTGGCTTGAAAAAAAATGGCATGGAATACCTAGTAAAATTTCTAATGCAGAACACAGAAATGAATATTCATCCTCATGCCACAAAAGCTATCCGTTCCTTAAACCACTATCTGCTTAGTCCTATCACCTTACCTTGAGTAGACACTATATTATTAGTGGAAATTATTCAACACTGTAAGAACCATAATAGTGGTAATGAATTACATTACAACCTACGGCAGTGAATTTCATAGGGTGAGTACCCACTATGTTGTGGTGATATTATTGTTATTATCCCACTTTGTTTCTTAAAAGACTGAATGAACAGCAATATCTACACACAGTGGCCATCTCTGTATAAATATGCTAGGAAAACTTCAGGGTGATTATGTTTTATCCAGGTCCCAAATTACTGAATAATTTATCAAGTCAAATGAAATGAAACCTTGTGGAATTAAATGCTCTTGCAGGACAAAAAAAGTATGTATTTGAAAGCCCCCCTCCATGGAAGTTCCATGCTGTACCTCTAAAGACCGTATTCTACTTATCGGATCTCTTCAGTGTCCTCTACAGCACTTTTAAAGCAGGCAAATGAACCTGAAAACCATTCTGGTTTTATTAGATTTATGCAAACAAAAATAGTGCGAGTATGCCAGCCAGACCTAACCCATATCAAACTGCTGCTAAAGAACTGAAAAGGCAGCCAGTCCTGCGAGGTCAGAGGCGAAGTCCATCTGGCCCAGCATCCTACACCTTTTACTATCAACCTGATAAGGCAGATACACCTCACAGAATGTTCTGAAGGCCAGCAACCCCAGGGGCCACACTGGGAAGCTGATAATCCCTCAGGGAAAGCAGTGGCAGCTTCCCCCCTCGCAGCTCAGCTCAAGAAGGCAGGTCTGTGGCCCCNAGCATACCAGCCAGACCTAACCCATATCAAACTGCTGCAAAAGAACTGAAAAGGCAGCCAGTCCTGCTTGGTCAGAGCTGAAGTCCATCTGGCCCAGCATCCTACACCTTTTTCTATCAACCTGATAAGGCAGATGCATCTCACAGAATGTCCTGAAGATCAGCAATCCCAGGGGCTCAGCTCAAGAAGGCAGATCTGCAGCCCCTCAAGGCACCACACCATCGTGTGTACCATAGTGCTGCACTTCCCATCTGCACTGAGAACCGCAGGTTTGCATTTCTGTCCTACTGCACCAGAACATGAGACAATCCGACCTGCAGCAGAATCTGGGCCCAAACATTTCTACAGTTTTTGGGCTGCAAGATCTGCTGATGTGGAGTTCTGTGGACAGACAAGAGTTCTAATTCACCAACTGCCACTGGGCATGAGCTGACACAGTGCCAAGCCTAAAGCCATTTGCCAGCCTGCCCTCCAATGCTGGTGCATGCTTAAACCCATTTCTACTGTCGTGTAATCTGTAGCGGTTTTTGTAAACAAACATTGTATTTTCACAAAACCACTGTATTGTTGTCTACTCCTCTAATCAGAGTGTTCTTAATGCTGCAGTTCCTTGACAGTATCAGGAAATGCCATCGGAGACCTAATAAAAAAAGAGATCTCTGGTGAAGCAGCTTTGATAGAATGGATGTTTCTTACCATTGACTTCAAAGGAAAGAAAGTAAAGCTAGTATTATTGCTTTTTAAAGCACTTCTTTGACACCCTCCACTCCAAAAGCTGAAAATACTTTCCAGACTTCCACAACATTCCCTCGAGTCAGGCATGGAAACTTATTGTTTAGGTGAAGTTAATCAAAAGAATATAAACTGGTGCATGCAGACCTATTTTCCCTGCAATGCAGGGTTGTTCTTGAGGCTCATCTGTAGCTGTAGCCTGTAGAGATCTCATTACTCACCAGGCATTGCTAGGCACAAGCTCCCCACTGACCGCAGACAGCATAATACTTGCTATCTACTGAGAACAGAGATTCCACGTTGGTTCCCTTAGCAGCAGAAGCAATAATACTAATCTGCTCAATATGCCCCTTTCTCCTGTAATCCTAATAACCAGGTTGCGCCCCTGAAGTGTTACAAATGTAGCTGAGCCTTCTGATGAATTTTTTTACACATTTGTGACATGTCAAACCACCTGCGTCAGAGATACACAGGAAAAAGAACAGGAAGTTCAGCAGGACCACTATTTTTTATGTAATCTGTACAAAAATCTGTTTCATAGGTAAATTGCAAATGATTAGTTTGTGTGCTGTAGTGATTTGCACACCAGATCTGTGCGGGAATGCTGGAATTGCCTAAAGATGCCTTTAGGTAAGTCACTTATCTTCTGTGTGTCTCAATTTCACCATGTTTAATGCAGTACCTATAGTGTCTCACCCTTAGGGATTCAAAAGAACTGACTACAAAGAGCGCAAGTGCTGAATTTCACTGTGTACAATACAGCACCTAAATTGTTGTATCAAGACTATTCCCAAACTGAATATGTTGCATATATACAAGAAAAGAAATTGTGCTAGAAAGTCTTAACTATCTAGGCAAGAACACAATGTGACTGCCAGGTCTAGAATGTAATCAGGAGGCATTTGTTTCCTTGAAATACATGAACTAGATAAATCAACAATGGCTATTATCGCTGTCCAGCTCCTTTCATGGTTATCACATATGTTATGATACCCAATTGCATATGTAGAAATAACATAAATATATTAACCTTGATCATGTCTGTGGAGGCCTGCAACATAGGTTCCCTCAGCACATACGCATGCAGTGATGGGAACTTAATTTTCTATTCTTTATGAAGCCACAAGAGTGCAAGAGGATAAACTGATAAGCCAAGTATACATTTGTCCAAATCAAACAATTCTAGACAACTGAATGAGCAGCTCTATAATTACATTTGCAAGCAGAGACTTAAACTGAGGATGCAATATCTGGAGATCAGCAGGGTTCTACCCACCAAAGTATTGGAAGAACTGAAAGACAGCAAAAGATGCAGCTATGAGAAACTTGGTTTTTAAATAAAAACCATTTAAGCTTGCTAATTTTTGCTGTCTCAGATAATCAAAATTCCAATTGTCTGGGACATCGAATCTAAAAAAGCATGAAATTAATCTTCAGAAGTTAAAGTCTTAAAGGCATTGCATCATTATTTTTGTTGGATATATTTTTGATTATAATGCAGATGAACCCCAAATTTAATAAAACTAAAATAACATGAGTTAAGTATGAAACATAACAGGATATTGCGAAGAGATTAGGTAGTTTCCTTTAGACTACTTGCGGAGCCCAAGGAAAAACCAAACTGAGGGACACGATGATGAGAAGGCACCACTTAATTAGAATATTTAACAGAAGATGAAAACAGAATACTCATAGTACCAGTTTTGGCAATGAAACACAGTGAACAGAATATGGACCAGAAACATCAGTAGTTCTCGACACCAGATACGGTTTTGCCTGTCAACTGTCTGTAGTAAAGAAAGAAGCAGGCTAGCTAAATTTAAATCAGCTGTAACGATGAGAGTGTTACAGTTGGACTGAAGCAAGCTTGCCTCATGAAAGTATTGTGGAAACTGCTGTTGGAAAGATAATAAAAGGATTAACTGCAGTTTTAGTGAACCATTTACTTTTCAATCAAAATGTCTCATGTATTTCCTGTTCTTAAGTAGCTTGAATTCCAAAATTCCTTTGTCTATTACAGTACATAGTAGCAAAGCCTGTCATAAGAAATTAATAATTTTACATGGAAAAGTACTTTTATGTACAAGGGCAGGGTGCTGCTCGCTGTTAACTTCTCCTGAGCAGTTCAATACCTAGTCAGCCAGTAATTTTACAGAGAGGAACAAAATCAAGGGCTTAAAAAGAAAGCACAATGGGTAATTGTGAACAGCGAAAGAAAATCTCCACTACAAATACCAAGAGATGTAAAGTTACTTTAACGGGGCTACAGCAAAAATGAAACAAAATCTCAGACCTCTATAGACAGAGAATGAATTGCCTTCCTAATTTGCAGGAATAACAGCACAATTATTACCACATCAAAAGAAAAGCCATCATTTAAAATGACATGACATCACTGCACAATGAAACACTGCACAGCAACCCTTGTTTAAAGCGGAATGGAATTCGCTGGGCAAATAATCCCCACTTGATATTAATAACTTCAAGGAGCTGTGTTGCAGCTTTGGATCTTGTCCCTACTAGATCAAGGTCTTCCCAGAGTAGAAAATTAAATTTGCAAAGAAGCCGTATTTTTCATGTGCTCACTTGGATCCAACTTTACTCCACGCAGAATTCGATGTTGTAACATCCGATACATGGATACCTCTGCTGACAGTGGAAGGCTCTTATTCTAGGAATAGAAGAGTTAACTGCAGGCTGTGCAACGTAAAGCTCCTAATTCTGATTGGGCCATTCCATGTATGGGAACAACTACAATACTGCTCAAATAAACCAGATCTTGATGTACTTACATGCCAAGTCTATATACATGTGCCACGAAGGCTGTCTGCCATATCAGATGAAAGGTTTTTCCAACCTATTCACAATGTTAAACTTTGAGATGTTACATAAAGCCGGTTCTTTAACGCAGATGAACATAACCGAAAGTAGGAAATTTTTAGCATTTGCTAAGATATTACATGCTTTAATGTCTCTGGTTTATCTAGTTTCCTGTAGGAACGTCAACGTAACATTAGAAATCTGCTATAGAATACCTGCCAAATATGCATTTTGCTGAAAAGGCAAAAGCTCCCACACTCATGGAGTCTACGGAATCTTTCAGCATCACAGTAAAGCTCATCAGGGTTTCACATTTTAAATATTTCTTTTAAAAAGTGTGAGATAAAAGTAGGGAGAAGACTGATCTCATTCCAGATGATAAAAACAGTAAAACAAAAAGTAGGCTAAAATAAAATCTGTAACTACGCTTTCACAGCTTCCTTACTTATACTTTTGTTTGGAAAGAAGCAACTAACTTACATTATCCTTTGATGACTTACGACCAAATAAGAAATATGCATAGGAAGTTAAATTCCTTTGTACTTTTACAGATTGTGATTGAGCTACTTCTGGAAATGATGAAGTCAGTTCTTTCTCTTAAAGGAAAAAGAAACAGGTANATAAACATTCCTTCCTATTCCTCCATAGAAAGCTACAGCTTCTCATGAATAAGTTTGTCTTGATGTTACTTCAAGTATTTTCCATTATATCATTCTCTGATCAAAACAATAAAACAGACATACAGTTGAAAATTCTGCCTATCATGAACTGCAACCTGCCACCATAACCATTCCCTTTGTTTGTACTTATTTGTGTGTGTATGTGTATGCGTGCACACCTATGCGCATGTGGGTGTTACAAATAAGACTTTCCAAATTTCATGGCCCAATTTGGAAGCTTATGTCAAACTTGGTTTGCTTCATCTGTTTCAGTCAGGGTGTTATATCATTGTTTTTTCAAACATGTGGAAAGCTTAATGGAAGTCATTAACTTTTATTTTAGTTTGGCCATATTGTCATCATGGTGGGCAGATGCAGAGATGGTGTTATTCCCAAGATCCTCTTTTTGGAACACTGATGTTGTTTACATCTTCTTGACCAGAAGAGAACAATGTTTTTTACTTATTTTTAAAGCTCTGTTTGGCAAATTTAAAAGCCCATAACAACCTTTGAAAATGTAATTAAAGATATTCCTTTTATTTTTTAATTTTTTTCAAATCCTTAACAAGTTTCTTTTTCTTTTCTAAACTACCATTTGAAACTTTTGCACTCGCAACTCTACGGGTTATTGTTCAACTGAAGGAATGAAAAGAATTTCATTAGATGTGGTTTATGTTTCTTGATTAAAAATGTCACCCGAGGCTCAGTGACTTTGTTTTATGTTAAATGACTGCAGTGTGCTGTGATCATCACTTTATTAATGCTTTAATGAATATTAAAAAAAAAAAAACACTGTATTAAAAGTTAAGCTCTCATATGAGGAAACTGAATCCCTTTTCCAAGAACTACAGTATTCCTTACTCAGACATTTCCTTCTAGATTAAGGTTTTCTCCAATACCCCTTTAGCCTGCTGCAGACTAAGTTACAGGAAAGCACAACAATTATATTGGGATAAGACTGAAGAGAGAGCAAGAAAGAGAGCAGAGTAGCATGTTTCTATTCAAACAAATATATTCCAGACTTACCATGCACTTGTTTGGTTTTTCTCCAGAATGAACCCTCATATGAATCAGCAGTTTGTAACGAGCATTGAAGGGTTTATATCGGCGGACACAGCCAGCCCAAAAGCAAGTGAAGTCCTCTCCTTTCCGCTGGTCAATGTGAGTCTTTTCTATGTGTCTGACCAGTTCATCTTGTTGGTCGTAAGTGGCACTGCAGTCAATCCACCGACAGACCTGTTTGCCATTGCTGAGGTCCTGTTCATCGCCGTCACTGGGCTGAAGCGACTTCGGAGACATAGAGGCGTGTAAGTGAGGCAGCGTCCCTTGCATCTGGCTTAGCTGCTGGTGTAGGTGGTAAGGGGGAGGCAGCCCCTGGTGATGTCGAAAAAGATCAGCAGTGGAGGAATAATCGTCAGCTGGTTCTTGTTTTAAGAAACTCACCTTCTGGGTGCTGTGCAAGGTGTTTTGATGAGGAATGCTAGTACGATTCATCATAAGGCTGAGGCTTCCATTCTCCTCAACTTGCTGCATTTGTATCTGCTCACAGTCACTTCTGTCACATTCAGCAGAAACAGGTACAAGACATGCTGGAGGGGAGGGAATACTGCAAGGGTTTCCAGGCTGAGAGCAAGACTGGGGCCAAGAGGATTTTTGAGCACTGTGATGACTGATCTCCACAGGATGAGAGGAAATGCCAGCTGAATTAGTTCGCAGTCCATTCACACAGGTGACCAGTGACGTCTGTGATGTGCGGATGATAGCTGTAATATCAATTCCTTCAGCTGAAGACGGCACAACAGAGATGCATCTCTTCTTCAGGTTGCTTGTTTGTAGCCTGGCTGAGTGCTGAGGGGTGCCAAATGACAAAGGACCCAGGGAGGAGCTATGTTCATTATTAAACAAGTAGGATGAAAGTGAATTTGTAAAGCCATTATTCATTAGGTCTATTTCAGGATGCAGACTACCAGAGGCTCTCAGCTCCATCCTCTCCGTAATCCTATGTGTGGAAGCCTCAGACAGAACCTTATAATCACTCGGGCATTCTTGTTTAATGTGCTGAGCTGGGTTACTTCCATTCAGGCATGGAGCAGCAGAATCCACCGAGTCTTGAAATCTGGGTGACCTGTAATACAGTTTTCATTAAGCATCACTAACTACCACAGGATTTATGATTTTTGTACAAGACACAGCATTTGTTAAGCCCTGGAGCACGGGAGCACTTGCTCTCTGCTGAATGTTGCCTGTCTAATGCAGCAATTACAATAAACAAATCTACAATGCTTCCTCTACAACACTAGTAAAGGCAGCATTGTTTTACATGGGATTAATTTTACACAGTGAGTTATGCACAGAACAGACAATCTCCCCTCCACTGCTACGGGCAGTTCATCAATCACAATCTAGTTTTTCAATGCATAATAGACCAGGCAAAACAATAGCTGAGAATTAAGTTTGAGAGCTTTGGACATTTTTGAATTATTCAAATATCAGTATTTTCCTCAGAGCACACCGGGAAAATGCCTTGGCATCCTTTTCCACACAAATAAAAAAAAGGTTTGCTGAGCTTTGTTGACATGTCAGAGAGATCCTTCCCTTCACTAAATTAAAAAAGGAGCAAGATCAGTGGGGAAAAAAAGAATACATGGAAGAACACTTTGCTTTCAACCAGTGGTCCAGAGTTGATGAGAGATCAGCTGAGTATTAACGTCTAAGAGCTCTACAAAAGATAACTAAGAAAAGTTCACAACTGGTAGATTTAAACTGCCAGTCTATGTATTCCCATTTTTCATATTAAAGTCTACGTGGGTCTGCAAATCCAAAGAAGATTGTTCTGCAGAAGCAATTTTTAATCTTTTTTTGATGTGTGCTGTATCCAGTCACTCAGGAAGCAGAACCTTGAGGAACCCCAAATAGACATTTCAGAAAAACACTGCATTTAGGAAACATTTCTTCCTAACATTTTCCTCCAAGCAGTTAGCAACTGGTTTATGCCTTAAAATAAAACACTTTATCCCAGCTATAAACATTTACTGTGGATGACCAAACTGTGCGATTTGTCTTAGGACCAGCATGTGTTCCTTACATATCCCTAAAGCACGGCAGGGTTTAACCTATGGCTTCATCATGCAGCAGTGTGCCAGATTGAGGAAACAGTACATCTGTGTGCAGGACAGCTGTACCTGAACTAATAAACCCTCCAGAGAGGTGCTCCATGGCTCTTATGCTGACATGTTCCACTTACATGAATGGTATGCTTTTTTGATGTTAGCATCACAAAAGCTGAAGAAAACCTGGCCATTGGTAACTTGTGTGTGACACCACAGCTAAGACAAATCTGACACATTTTAACACATGAAACACATATACATAAGGTATTTTAGACATATACATACATGTAACTGTGAAGCTGCTGAATAAACAGCATTTATTTTATGACTTAGATTGTTTTATCACTATTATTTCCATTATTCCACCACTAACATTAAGATGGGCAGCTGAGACAACTTCTAACACTTCCTTGGTAACAGCTCCCAAAGAACTACCAATTGGGAAAAAAAACAACTTCCTTCCCATGAAATTAAGGATTTCAGAAAATGACACCTGCCTGAGGCACACAACTGGCAATACTGCATTCACTAGTGACAGGTTTCTAAGCTCCAACAGTGTGCAGCCAGTAGGGCTTGATCTAAAAAAATCTTCGAGGTCAAGAAGGAAGTTAAATTCCCATTCATTGGTACAGAATAATCAGATCTTGCATTTACCACCAGAATTTTTAAAATACTACATTTTAAAATTTTAGAGGTTTCCATAATCCATTAGTTATAATTTCTCCCTTTAGGTTTGTGCAGTTGGTCTCAGGGTAAACTTAAAGTACCTGGTTTTGCAGCTGGTAAATTAAAAAAAACCAAAAACAAACCACTAACACAAAACACCCCACGACCAACACCCAACAGTATTCATACGTTATTTTTTAACATTTACAGAACCATATGTCTATAAAATATGTGGCAAAAGCATAAAAACCTTTTATTGTACATATTTGGGAAACCCTGCCCTGCTTGCTTGTAGCTTCACTGCTCAGTAGAAGCTGTGCTGTTTTAAACTCATTCTGAGAAAGGTTTTACAGCATACCATGCCAGACACAATATTTCCTATTATTTAGTTTCTTCTGTATGAGAACTCTTGTAAATAATTCAGTTTGTATCATAGTTTAGTGGTCCCAAAGCCCCAGGCTAAAGTAAACACAACACATTTCTTACATCATACAAAGCTAACCCAAGCCTTACGTTTCAGCCTGTGATAACTGGTGTCATATTATTTAGGTTTACATAAGCTCCCATCTTGCCAGAAATCTATGTGAGGAGTTCAAGCTGGAGTCAGTGCGGTACCTGCATGATGGATACAAACATTCCTGTCCTGAGAAATATTACATTCCCAAATCCCAGCAACATTGATCTGTATTTCCAGCACAAGATCTTACTCAGAGTCAGGACTCTATTGCTGTGATGCCACAGTGCAGAACGTGAGACACACAAAGGAGGGGAGTTTTGAACCAAAAGGCAAGCTGAAATACCTTATTTCAAAAGCAAATGATGTGAAGGCACTGAATTCATGCTTCTCATTGCCACAGCTGTGTCTCATCCAAGCTCTGTCTACACAATGCTATGCACAGGCTGCTTGTGCAGATCCAAAGCAAGTATTTTCTGGGAGCTACACTTTCTTCCTCTGTAGCACTGTGTATTTACATACATTATGTACCCTGTGTTAGTTAACTCTGCTGGAAGAATCCAACATTCTTTCAGTTTCCCGAGTTTGAGTGTTGGGGTACTTCATGTCAAGGCTGGATTAATGCAAACTTTCTGTATTCCTGGCAGAATTTTGCCAGCACTGTTCTCAGCAAAGCCCTGCTGTTCCTCCCATTCCTGGAGGGTGGAGGGAGAAGGAGCACAGAGACAAAACTGATGTGGGAGAGAGACAAGGTGTCTGGCATCCAACTTGCTGGGTGGCTCCTCTTATACCCATTTGCTCCTGTAACAGCATCTTGCTGTTACACCAAAGGATCAGATTCCAGGCAGGTACACACAGGGAGTGCTGGTCATAAGGATTTCATAGTCTCTGAACAGCAGTGAAATATAAATGTATATGAAACAAACAGCAAAGAGAAGAGCGAGAAGCACGAAGGATAGCAGGACAGGGTAAAGAGCACTGTGTGGACACGCAGATCAGCATGAGCAGCTCTGGGGGCTTCCAGATGAAGAGTGGGGTCAGCAGGAGAATATACCCCACAACCTCTCTTCACAGGGAACATCCATGTACCAGGGACAGACAGTCTGAGGCAACAGAGCTGCTGCTTAAGCACATGAAAGCTGAGTGTAATGCCTTTGAAGAGTAACAGCAGCCTCTCAGAGGATACTAAGGCAGCGTTTCCAAAGAGACTCCATTACGTGGTAATTTGAGCCAGAGCACGAGGCCAGTAGCACCATGACAGAAGTACTGCAGTTCCCAGCTACCCTCAGAGGAAAAGACGACTGTATCCGAAATCTCCAGACTATTTACAAAACATACATGCCTTCAGTTGCCACTGTAAATGTGTAATCAGTGATAACTGACAGTTTGAAGAAGCTGGTGGGGATTGTTCTGCTGCACATCCAGGGAACCTTTGCAACACTATCTGACTGCT
>VWYH01009970.1:0-134057 GCA_013399365.1 Pampusana beccarii
AGTTTAAAGCTCTCCAGGAAAGTCAGGAAAAAATGCAGTGAGGTACTTCTTTGTAACTATGACATAATATGTGACCTGTCAACAAAGCAGTTTTTTTAAACTGGTATCTCCGACAATATAACATTATAGGAATATGTTGGTGCTCAATTAGTTTTACCAATGCATTCAATAAAAACTTTAAACAAAACAGTGTTTCCAACGCATTATCTGAAGGATGATGATCATACAGAGATCCTTAGGCATGAGAGAAGACAGAAATTAAAATTGCTTTTCTAGTTTCTGATAGCTAGAACTGATATTTGCAGTCCATGTCACTTCTTAACTAAAATCACAGTGGATAAATCCGTGGGTTATTGAAAAAATAATTTCTGAATTTCTTTTACAATAATATTGACAGAGAGTAGAAGAAATGCTTAAGTAGCTGGCAGGTAACAACATTTTCCAACAGGGTTGCATGCGTCCATTTACAGGCACCATTCAAAAAGGTTCAAAATTCAATTTAACTCAAAAAATACTCTCTCCCACCCCCAAGATACTTACAAAGACATATTCTGATTAAATAAACTCTGACTTTTTAATGTGGCTCCTATAATACATCAGTATAATTCTTTTATTGAGATAATAAAATCTAAGAGCACTCCAGTGATAAGAGCAAACCATTGTGTCACTCATCCATATTTCACATTTCTGTGGAGGAAGCAAGAGAATTTCCCCTTTTTTGGAAATATGTAACAAAGAGCAAGTTTTTATCTACCTCTTCACTGACTGCATTTTATATGCCAGGTTTTCCTTCTTGAGGCACACTGCTCACCTTCATTTTAAACAGAGCATTAAGTAAATATAAAATAATAAATAGAAGAGGTAGAAACACCAATGCACTTTGTGAAATTTTAACATAAAGATTCAAGATCATCTAATCAAGAAACATGAAGTATATTCTGCATTTGTTAACTGGTCTTGACTAATTCAGATGTAATGGCCAAGTAACAGATTTCCATAAGGTGCTGAGACAGGGCGTCCCTCCTCCTTCTTCCTTTTATTAGCCATGAACATAGCTAACAGAGATAATTTAAAATTAGTAAGGACTGCAATTTAATTTGCATTGATTGGCACTTCTTATTTGATATATCCAGATAGGTTGTTTTTCTTTGCCTGAGCTGCTTGCACTGAAAAAAGCCACAAATTTTATCAGTATAACATATATTACCCTCAACAGCCTAAGTTTAATTATACTTTTGCAGCCCTAAGATTTCTCTTTGTAGTTCAGTCCTCATTTAAATCCATTTTAATTTCACAGAGAAGATTCTACGAATGTGTGAGGACAGCCTGGGATATTTTTCCTTTTTTTTTTTTTTTTTTTTTTTTTTTTTTTCTATTTTTCTTTTTTTTTTTTTTTTTTTTTTTTATTTTTTTTTTTTTTTTTTTTTTTTTTTTTTTTTTTTTTTTTTTTTTTTTTTTTTTTTTTTTTTTTTTGGTACCTAAACTTAAAATCACTGCTGTAACCAATACAGGTGAATAGTGTGAAAGTACCCCAAAAGGGTGCTACAAAACTCATTCAAGACCACCTTACTCAGCTGAGCCAAAGGCTCATTTTGCACAGTCTGCTCTGAGAGCAACTAGTAAGTAACAGATGCTGAAATGAGAGACAATATAAATTCTCACTGTATTTGTGAAGATATAAAATGACATTGTTACCTTTCCCTCCTGACAACAACTAATTAAGAGCAAGATTCCGTTACACTAAATACAGTACAAACTTATAATTTCTGCAATAAAGAATGGTCCAACAAAATTTGCTAGATAAAATATACAGGGCTAAGAGGAGTTTAGGAATGTGAGGAAAAGAAATAATAAAACCAGCTTACCTTACGTGGCTTTTCAGATAAACTCTTTTGCAAAGTACAGAAGTTTGGTATTCAAATGAGTATTTTTTTCAACAGCTCCATGTGATTTGATTTGTGCAGTAGGATAGTAGACACTACATCTTGTTTGTATTTGTGCAATAACAGGCTCATCAAATATTTCTTGATGGAGATGTCTCAAGCTGCAAGACAAAATTCAATTTCAGCTGTATACAGTGTACAAAACTACACACTATAAAGGACCCAGGCCTTCTCTCTTTTTTTAAGCCTGGGAAAAATATTTTAGTAAAAATAATCAATTTGATAAAGTTGTGCCAGTATAAATAACAATTTATACAAGTAAAACTACTAAGACTTACACAGTTGGATATTTTTCAGATTTTTGTGCAATTCCTTCGTTTTCAATTCATGACGTTGTCACACAGAGAAAAACAAAAACCAAAACAAACAAACAAACCAACCCCAAAACCAAACACCACCAAAACCAACCAACAAACAGTAAGTGTACTTTGAAAGAAAGATCATCATTTTGAAATGAAAAATTCCTGTTTTTTCAATTTGAGAGCGAATTTGGTACAGTAAGTACTGAAGTGTAATACCTGCTCAGAGACTATTGACTTATATTCTCACCATGTTGCCCACATAAACTTTCATTATTTGCCTTCAAAAACATCAAAACCTCTAGTTTATTCAGACTATGAATTCCTTATAAGCAATATAAAGCCATATAATTGTTAACATCATATTTAAAACTGAAAATGTAAGTTGTATAAAGTAGAACTCAGTTCAAACTACTCAGAGAACATCTCAATTCTTAGTTGCATAAGGGACATACTTTTTTTCGCTACAATAGCTCTTCTGGATGCAAAGTTACAATACCTACAATATTATAATTTCTAAGGGTGCTAATGAGCTGCTTTAAATAACACAGATTATTGAAGAAACGTTCTTCTATTATGATTTTACAGTGGCAGAGGAGTTTCACACAATGTGAGAGAGCTTCATAACTTGCTTTTCTATTTTATTTCTTCAGTTCAGATAGAAAATAACTAAGAAAAGTGTCAAACATTATTATACTAATTTATCTATATCAAATGTTCTTTTATTAAAGCTCATTTTTGTATGCAAAACAACCAAGTGGAAAGAGAAAGGGAATTCTTTCTCTGAGTAAATACAAGCTCCCTTTATCGATTTTTAGAATGTTACATGTTTCCAAAATGATGGCAATAGTCACTTGTGCCATTTTAGTCAAGTATTTTTCAAACTATATTTACGGGTTTAAACACTGAAAAACATTCAGATGGGGCATGGTTTATATTTTGTTTCTCACATTGCACTCTTTTCAGGCACTGTGAAATTGTTAATTGTTTTTGCATCAGAGATTTTAATTTATGAAAAAAAACCCAGATGCTTGATAGAGAGCTTTCAAATGCATAAGGGACTGGACAAACAACAAAAATTGACAATTTTAAAGAGGTAAACAATTCTTTTGAACAAATGTAATAGTTCCAGAGGCCTACATGTAGGATTCAGATCATTCATTCAAAGTGTTTATGAAAAGTTACAGCAATTTCTAAAGTGGTGACACCAAAACCAGTTGAAAAAAATATTGTCTCCAGTAATCTATAGATGACACTACAACAAATGCAACCACCAGAATAAATAAGCATGCCACTTCTTTTAAGTTACAGGCACACTGAATCAATTTTATCAAAGATTAATTTCATCCACTACTTAAAATGTCAAATCTCTTTTAAGTGTTTGTCATTTCTAAGGACAACAGGTACTGCTATATAATGAATTTTCTTAACCAAGACCAATGACAGTGGCTGTTTACTTGGGCTTTTTTTCTTGAAGGAATTAGATCGGGAAAAATTAGACGTAGCTGTACAGTCTATGTACGTATCTCCAAATTGATACTGGACTATTTTGCAGAATCCCTGTTCCAGTGGCCCATTATTACTTTCCATAATTGGGTGACCAGTCTTGATGGTGTTTTCATATGTGACGGAAATTCTGCAGTTTCATTTTCCCTGGCTTCCCCTCGCCTCCTACCACCTAATACTCTTTTGCTACAGTGCAGTTTGATGTTAGCCCTCCGACCCTTCCCTCCTCAAACTCCAGCAGCCACTACGGGCAGCAATTGGTCATGAAGATGCCCATCAGGGCTTTATAGGTAACATGTGGCACAAGCAGTATGCCTAAAGAGTCTGTTGTAGGATAATCAAATTTATCCTAAAGTGTATTACAACATGCAATTTAAATTTTATTACTTAATGGCAACCACATCTTAACTGCATAAATAAATAATCTTGTTTAAAAAAAAAAAAATACAAAATATAAAGAGGTCCCATAATGTAAAATGAATAGTCAGTGTTTCTCAAAAGTCAAGTTTGATAAGTACTAAGGTATGCCGTAAATGTGTCCATCAAGTTTCACGTATACCTTTTTCCCTAAAGCACCTGCTTGTCGTTTTAAGTTAGACATTCCAATGAGGTGTTGGGTGTTCTGCCACAAGATTAATTTATGCAAAACTCTACAGGTAACAAGGATAGGACGTCTGCGAACAGAAATGGGCTCTGAGAAATCGTGTATGACAATAGTAACATGGAAACTATTGGATAATTACATTACTGTTAGAAATTCTCCAAATGTCAACTGGGGAAAAATAATATTTTACAGGCTTTCAGAGTTTTATTCACTTTTCATTGAAATCCAGTAAAACTACACGAAACAGATGGAGAAACAATCAGGAACCTGAAAAAAATGTAAATATAAATATTTCACACAACTGAATATGTTTTGCAAATTTACAGAAGGAATACTTCAATATTGTTTCAACTGTTAGAAGAACATCTAGTTTAGGATTTCAAATTAAACAGCTTGTTTGCATCACGTGGTTTCAGTGATTCCCAGTTATTTTTTAGATAGGTTTGGAAAGACAAAACACAGAATTTGATTTAGAATCACAAGAAACTACCTACCTATAAGGCTTTCCTTGAGATACATCTTTTGGAAAATCCACCTCATTAGACAAAACGTTCTGAAACTGGTTGAGGTACTCTGAGAACCCAAGTGAAGAAAAACTGGTGTTCCTTTTCTAATTAATAATTTTTCTTATTTTGTAAACTGAAGTTTATCAGCACAGAAAGAGAACAAACAATACATTAAAATGTAAGTATAACTGAGATTTAAACTGAATGTTTTCTAGCACACCTAGTCAAAAATATTTTGTCACTCCCACTGGGTAATCAAGCTCCTCGGAACACAGAAATACAGTAACCTCAGTGAGACAATATTAGCCAACACCAGTTGAAAGCAATGCTATTGTGAGAATGCTGTGTTGTAAAAGTGAGATTGTGGAAGAATACAAAGCTTACTCCATTACTGCTAATTTGTACTAAACAGAGAATAATTTCCTTTGGTAAGAGAGTGATTTTTCAAACAAAAGCTACTTTTACCAGGAAAAAATCATTAGTTCTTGGGTTTCTAAGTTCTTTTTTTCATTTTCAAACTTCTCCTGTCTAATTCTGAGAACAATATATTTCAGAGTACTTTTTGTTTTGTTGTCTTTTGTCCACACGACAAACACTTCTTATCTACTGCATACTTTTTAAAACGAAGCACGTTTTCCTGATGTTAAAGCTTTCAAGAATTTAGATCTCAGAGTCATCTGATGACTGAGCTCAGAAAGTCTCAGAACACACACATGTAACAGTAGACCAGAGCTGAACTTACATGCTTCATAATTGGGGGGATAATTATTTATGTCAGTCTTTATAGATGCTGTTCTTTGCATTTTTTATATAAGAACATCATTTACATTGTTTCCTTCAGCCTCATTCAGAAGCTATGCCACATTATTTCCTTCATATAATTAATTTGAGATATCCTTAGGATACAAGTCTACATGACGTATTTTTGGCACTGATAGCCAAAGAAACAATGCTTATTTCTTGATAATATATGCCACCACTGCATAAATTCCTTCACATCTTTCTTTCTAATCGCATTTTTTTAAAGGTTTGCCTATGGGTTTGGACACACCAATTTCTTTCTTGCAATTCTATTCTTATGTCTGCCATTCTTCTTGATCTAATTTAATCAATTTAATCAATAAGACAGTGTGTTTAAGCATTCTCTCTTTAATATTCTGACCTTAACGCTATCATAAGCATAAGAAAAAAGCTCATATAATGGATTCCGCTGTCATTTCAACACCATTTTTGTGTGTGTGCGAAGGTATACGTTTAAATATCTACAGCCTCTGCTCTTAAGTTAATTTATGGATTTTGGAAAAAATTTTCAGCATCCTTCTAGTCCATTAGAACACTCTTTGAATACAGCACTAAATTGTTCTTCATCTTTTCCTGATCTCCTGCACCGTGTTCAATGATGTCTTGGGTATTGACTGAATATTAAAAAAAAAATTAAAAAAATCTACTAATTGTGCATTTTAATGTGGCCATCCTTTCTTTTTTAAGTTAATGACTGCTAAACACCTTAAAAATTATCTCAATACCTCTCCTATTATGTGGTCAATGCATATTTTTTCCACATATTATACATTTTGGAAAAGTTCTTCTGCATTAATGTTGAAGCTGATATGAAGATTTCATGCTATAGTGTAATTTTACTGAAATTAAGGCTTGGTAAAGATGAAGCAGAATAATATATTTTTAAAATTAATAATTCTGAATTCTTGGTAGTGTCAGCTCCAATTTTTAAAAATATGAAAACTAGAATAATTCAAAGAGTTTTCCAACTTAGCATTTTCTGTTTCATGATTTTACTGCTAATTTGGCAATGGATTTGCTGCTTACATCCCACTGACAACTTCCAATCCACATACTAATCAAGTTTCGCTAAAACTTTTTATCAACTTCCTTTGGTCTTTTCAGTTCAGAAGATCATCAGAACAAAAAATACAAACAATACAAGAAAGCTTTTGTGTGTCAGATTTCTAGTAAGTAAATGTGTATCAATTCAATATTCTTCCTTCAACATTTTAATTTCAATTTTACTGTTTCTGAGTAATTACTTAATGTTTGATATGTTCTGATATTGCAAAGTCTTGTCCACACACCTTGAAAAAAGGCCCATTTACGTACCTCAAGTCTGGAGAGCATATGTTGCTGCGCCAGGGGCCTAGGTTACAAACTTCACAAAGAGCGAGACACCACACATCTTGAAATTTTTTCCTGAATTGCTTTAAGAAGTTTTTCACAGGTGCTTTTTCAAATAAATCCCAGATCTAAAATTCAAACAGTATAATTTTAACCCAGCAATCCCAGTGTGAGCTCAAATATGCTCAGTTCCTGAGGAAGACTTTGAATAGAAGTATATATGACCAAAAATAAACTGTAATGAGGGATCTAGTACTTTTCAGTTACTGTTGAGTAGATCCAATAAAATTCTGTTTGTGCCAGCAAGAGGCACAGGAACTATCCTTATCCTGCTGCAACTTTTTCTCATTGTACTTTTTCCATAGCATTTTAGACAGATTTTAGACTATCTTGCTGATGCAGGACCCCCAACTATGCATTCCCATAGTCACCTTGTTGTCACAACAAATGTCACTGTGACTTCATAGGTTGTCAGTTAAGGGAGCTTTTTGTAGAAGGAAATTGCTTTCTTCCTCCACCAACACAGGCACTCTCCACCTTCCCCCCCCCTCAAAGCAAATCTATGTTTAGCTGGGTGGCTTTCCTGAGCTGCCTCACGGTGCAGCCACACAAGTAGTGGTGCTAACACATGCTTCAAGGTAGAGATGATCAGGACCACAGGAAGTCCTGTAGAAGCCCTCAGCTAAACTGCCTTCAGTTCTGCATAACCGTATTGTCACACACACTTTTGCTGCATCTATGGGGAACTAAACCCCCTGTTTCCCTCTGGGACTTTCATTGCTTCTCTGTTTACCAAGGCCCCTTCTAGCTCTAAATCCTTATTTCTAGTTATACGATTTTACGCTGCCTTGGAAAATTGTTTCTTCAGTGCTCACATCTCCATACTAAATCCAGGGTGGAGGTCAACTCATTCAGCCTTACAACATGGAGAGCAGAGAAACTGAAGTCTGTATAAGCATCAAAGCAAAGTATTTAATCTTCAAATCATTCAAAACTTTCATGCAGATGATGGCTGTTCAAGATTGCATTTTTAGTAGTTCACAACAATAATAAAAGAGCTCATTAGCCTCTGTTGAAATCAAAGAAAGTCAGAGTACCAGAAGACAAGAGGATATTTTGAAACCAATACCTTCTTCACATCTTTCTAAATAACTGTCAATTTATTTTCAAAATTTGCTATCAAAATCTCTGATTTTTCATTGATAGTAGTCCCATATAAAACCGCAATACTTAACCTAATAAAATCCCTTATTACTGATTAGTATTCTCCAGTGTTATTGATTTGTTCTTTGTTTAAAGCAAGCTATATTTTATAGAGCAAATTAAAAAAGCCAGTATGGGTTTGTTGAACAGAAATGGATTTCCTGAGTTACTGTGTCACATCAGACAACCATGGCACAAAATTGCCTTCATGAAACTATTGATCCCTGTCTTAGAAGTCCCTTATTATTTGACTTTTGCTTCCTGTATTTCCAGTGAAATACAGATTTTACTTGCTCAAAAGCTTTACTAAGACATTAAGGGCCTTATAACTTAGTTCTTTTTATTTATGACTAGATTATAACTATTCATCTTTTTATAATATTTCTATTTACTTCTTCCCCTTTCTCAGTGAGTAATGCTGCTTGTATTTATAGACAGCAACTATCTCTATTTATAGACAGCAACCTCTCTATAATTAAAGTTTTAAGCAAATTTCTTACCCAACTGAAATGTGACATCTCACAAGGACAGCGCAGATGACAGTCAAGGAGTAAGATTTCGTGAGGGAAGATGGTGAGCAGACTGCATGGACTGCAGATTCCTGGAACCAGCCTACTCCTCTGCAAAGGGAGGATGCTGGACCTTTGGTTGGTATAAGTGGCAGGTGGCTTCTCCAATGGCCATCCTCCATCAACAGTCCCCTTTCATGAGTGGCAGGACACAGCCACAGAGTGCAATGACCCTGAAAGTCATCAAAGCAGGTAAAAAAAAAACAAAAAACAGCTACTGTTGGTTGAAGTGGTGCTTCGGAAGTGTCAAATAGCTTTGAAAATCTATTTGCCTGTGAAATATTCTGAAGAAGTTCATTTTTTTTTTCATTGGTGGTAAGCAGCCTTAGTGAGTATACCTGTGCTGACTTTAGCAGGTCTGATCTCATTAAATTATGCCAGATTTTACAGAGACTTCAGTGGTAAAACATTTCATTATGTGGTTTGTTTTTTTTTTTTTTTTGGTCTACACAGGATTAAAAACCAAACAACATAAGCAAATATACAGTTTATCTCACTCAGAAAAGAACACTGTCTATATTTGTATCCAGAATAGAGAAACTTAATTTTAATAGCTCCAGCCAGAAATAGGTCATGATAGTCTTTTGTTTTGTCATAAGCCTTATTTCTTCAGTGCAGTTCTTACCGCAAACATCCCCTTCATCTTCCACGAATAAATTTTGATCTTTTCCAAAATTATGATGATAGAATATTTATTATTTTTGGTGATCATCAATCAACGATAAACAAGCTTTGATGCATTCCAGCTCTCCAGAGGTACAAGTGTATTACTGAGGATAAATATTGTCCTGTTGCTACAATATGAATAATTCATCGTGACCAAGATCTCTTCATCTTTATTTTCCACTATGCCTCTTCCAAAACTGTCTTGAGAACATAATTTATAGAAAGTGTACATTTCTTATGAACTTTATCTTACACTCTGTAATGTCACTCTACTTTAAACACTGAAAATGGTAAGCCCGTTAAATTTAATTATAAGGTATCCATTTTAATAATTATGCTCAGAATCTTTGTGTTTATCACTACGTTATTTGCCATTATCAGCTAGAGTAATGTGATACTTATGTGTAGGACCATTGTGTTTTGTATTCTTTCTTTACTGACAGTGTCCATGAAGAGCACAAAATCATATGTTATTTAGCAATTAAAATAATAAACATAAATTTACTCAGCATCTAATCTGTATGCTACCCAAAAGAGAAAGGAGTGTCACTTAATGTAATGGTAGTTTTAAAATATTCTGACAAAGGAAAACACAGTGAGTTTTCACTTGTGCTGTTATTTTAAATCCCATACATGTTTTCAGAAAAGTCATTTCTTGTCTTTACTTAGTGAGCTGTTTATCATAGATTTGATTTTTCACTCTCCAAATCAAAAATGCTTTTTATCGAAAGTGAGATTTGTATTGTTATTCTTCACTTCGAAGATCAAAGTCTTTTGTTTCTTACATCACAGTCTGTGTTTGATCGGAGGTCTATTATTAAAATGCACTTTTGTTTTATGGAAAATATTTGCAATCATAAATAAAGTCACAGATATTTTACTATAAAACAATTGCTCTGAAACAAAGGTGCTTTTTTGTTGTTTGAGGGTTTTTTGTGGGGTTTTGTTTGTTCATTTGTTTTGTTTCTTAACGTAACACACAATAAATATTCCTGTGCTGAATTAAGAAGATTCAGGTTTGCTACGAAAAGAAAACTTTGATATTTAAAACAAACCTTCAAACCAAGATCATAACAATTTTTATGGCAGAGGTTATTAGCTGTTCAAGCTGCATATCTTGTTTCAGATTTGATGACTCACTGAATAAAAAAAGCCACCCCACAGTTAATGATAATTGCTTAAAAGGTTTCCCCATTTTTGGCTGTAAGTATTTTAACTCGTGATAAAACATTGAGTAAATAGGGAGAAAAATTTAATCTAGATTTCAGTACAGGACAGTGGACTCTACATTTGTACTTAAGAGAAAACAAGGTAAATTGCCTCAGATATTGGTACATTTGGAAATGGATGCTTCTTAACTAGTGCATATAAGAGAAACAAATGAGAAATACAAGTGATTTTTGGTGAAACAGTAGGTTAGTGAATTATCTGCATAGGTTAGGAGTGCTACCATATGTTTGAATTTGCCTTCGGTCCTTAGCAGGATGTACTGATCTCAAAGCTGTCCCAGACAAATGAATAAACAAGAAAAGAAAAATCAGTGTGTGGCATTTGAAAGACAAAGTACTTCATTCAATACAGCTCGTGAACTCAAAGGGAAAAAAAAATCAGAATGGAAAAGGAGAAAAAAAATTTTACTTTCTATGTTGAAAAAGTAACAGAAAAAAATCCCAGAAATGTTTTAAGATGACACAGTAACTACTGATCAAAGTACTGTTGGGTGCATGGAAAGAAAGATGGCATTAAATTTTGAATGAAAATCAAAATGAAATCTGTGAAGAGCAATGAAAATACTATAAACAGGAAGACAGTGCTTAGAATTTACAACAAATCTGAATAAAATGCATTTGATGAATGTCTAATAACTAAGGAAAATTGAAAGAGGAAAAGTCTTCAAAATCTTTCTTTCTACAGTCATTAGGTGGGAGTTTTAAAGAAGCTAGGTGGCGATTACTGCTTTTTTTCCTGTTTGTTTCATAGAAAAGATATTTAATTCTGTAAGTGTCTTTTAAAATAACACCCAAGGGTTTATCAGCATGTGAAAAACTAAGACCAGAGCAGCAAAGATCTCAGCAACGAAAAAAAAAATGACAGTATTGAAGATGAAATTACTAAGAAAATAAAAGTAATTAAGTGTACTGAAAGCTATCCATAGCTGGGCAGACCTGTTCTTTTGTATATGATAGCCTTTTGTTTCAGGAACTCAACCTGTACCAAGCAACAGAAAATCTGACTACTCAAAGGGTGTCTTCTTGCACTTTTAGCTGCATTTTAAATAATTATCTAATAAAAAAAGTCTATACAGCACTTCCAAATTGACCTACACTTGCTGTCCATGAGATTTACTAAAAAAAAACCCACAACAAAAACCAAAAAAACCCCACAACAAAACAAAGCAAAAAACAAACAAACAAAAACCCCCACCAGAATATAATATGGTCATGCATAATTTTTCAGGGATATCATTATTGTTCCACGTTAAATCTGAATACAACATTTTATTTCTCTGCTTTTAACAACTATTTTATCATGCATCACAGGATGGGGGTATTGCTTGCAGCTGTGTTCTTGATAAAAATGAAATCTGCCTTTTACCAATATATAAAACAGTTTTACTGCACATGCAGCAATGACATTTATCATGATTTTCTCATCTGAGCTGATGAAAGCCTCATCTGTACCATCAGAAAAGCAAAACAACAATAATCAATTATGAAATCCCATTAAAAGTGAAAATGAGTATTAACCTCATGTTACAGCAGCCTCTCTGACTCTCATATTGTTAATCACATTTTACAAACAACTGCCAAATCTGTGGTCCAGTATGGATGTGGAAACCTCCTCACAAAATATTCAGTGTGCTCACTAATTTCTTTCCTTCTGTTCTGAATATAGGGACATGTTCATATTCCATGTTTTATAGATTTCAATTTAGAAATCTGGAAAATCCTGGGATAAAACACTAATTTGAGTTAATGAACAAATAAACAGTTTATCTCTCCACAATTAAAAAGTGTGGGTTGTATAATCTTGTTTCTGTAGATAGGGATGTATTTTTAACCGAATGTCCTCAAAGGGAGTAAAACTGTACTTGACTTTTCACCACACTTGACTTTTAGAAAAGTTGATATAACCACATGTGAGCTCAAATGGCTCCTTCCCAATCATTTTGTGCCTCAATCATAAAGAAGCTATGACACAGAATTGTAATGCTAGCAATTGTTAATACCACGGTGAGGAACCTATTACACATAGAACCAAGGGTGTCACTAGGAGCAGGCAAACATTGAAGTCGTGTATGGAAGGTAAAAGATATCTCAAAATACTATTTTTTCCTTACTCTTGCCAATTTATTTGAAATAAACCAAGGGCAGAATTTATTTGGTTCTCATAGGAATTACAATTCTATGAGAAACTCAAAACCTCTTTCTCCCTCTGACACTTGCAAAAGTGAAAATGATCTGTATCTCCTTGAGGTCCTCAACCTCCAGGTCAGCACACCTACTTCAGGTATGGCTTTTCCAGAAATAACCTTAAATAACCTGCATAAAGGAAAATGGAATGCAAATGAGAGTCACGCAGAAAAAGTAGTACTGGGTTTTCACTTGCAAGCTAAAAAGATGCTTTGCTTTTGGTGGACATCTTCACGTAACCATTCCTGTCCAGCTGGATGCCATTAAGAATCACAATCAGATTGCCACAGGGCATCCTGACAATGGTATTTAAAAACTCATTAAGACAAACCTTTAGTGTAACTAACAGTTTATGGAGTTAAACTAAGAAGAGAAAAGGCTCACTTCCAAATTAAAATAGCAGAAAAAGAGCTTATTTTAAAATTGTTCCAAATATGTTTATATGAGGCCATTAGTCCTGATTTTTAACTTTTTACAGTTATGGGCATCTGAGGAGGGCAAGTGAGGGGAGCGAAGGGAAGATAAAAAACTAAAAGTATGTTTCAACTTTGTAATTAGTACCTAAATTACAAAAATACTCTGAAATATATCGTTAATTACCAAGAATTTATATTAAAATATAAAAGAGGATTATTCAATTATTCTTTTCACAAAACTATTATAGAAGCCATGATCATACAGTGTTTTTATAAGTTTCCTCATAGGCAAAGTATATTACATCGTTATTGGATATATGACAAGTCAATAACACAGGGAAAATTGTGGTAGATTCAAAAAATCAAATTTATGAAAGTATTATGTGAATTTCTACTGCTGGTAATTTGAGGTATAGGGACACCAACTTTTAGTTTGGTCCATAACTCTTTCTATGCTTTTCCAAATTTATTATATTTTCCGTGTCAGGCTCAGACTACATTTTCTCTTATAATGTTTTCGGATAACTTGGATAAGAGAGCATACTAGAGGTTCATCTCTAAAACAAAGGCAACACAAACAAATTTAGATGGATAAAATAAGCAAAGAAGATCTACTTCATACATAGCATTCAGATTTATAAAGCTGGCATAGTTACATTTCTTTATATCAGAAGCTTCCCCCGTAAGGCATTCAAATCACAGAAAGAAAGAGATCTCTTTGGAGCCATTTCTGCATCCCCTTCCTCAGCTTTTAGTTCATATTAATAGTATTTATCACGGACATTTCTACTGATTAACAGATAATCTAAAACTTCTGTTTTTAATGAACAAATGAACTCACAGGAAGGAAGTAGCTACTCAAGCTTCTTACTTCGTTAACACACACACACTGCATGGGTAGCAATGGAAGTATGAGATGTAGTATCTCTTCTTTCAGATCTCTGACTTAAATTAGAATAACAACACAGCACGCAAACAAACCAAACTATTTTAAAGTATTGGTCAAATACAACCCTTCATTATATCCCCCCCCCTTTTCTTTTTTCAACTGTACTATCTTCCCCTTCTCCTACAAACAGCCTTTACACCTCCTGCCAAAGATATTTTCTAACTTTTCTTGCTACCTATTTTTACCATAAGCTCTGGTCTAAAGAATCGCTCATCTACTCAGTTGTCCAACATGTTGAACTGCCAAACAAAAGTTTGAGGTTACAGGCAAAGAAATAAAGAGAAGAGGAGCTCTAAGTGCCTTTTTCATTTGCAATGACCTGTAGATTTGAGGGTTTTTTTTAATACTCTGCCTTACAGCATTCTAATAAATGCTTGATGTTAATATCTTCTATGCTGTTTCCAATTAAGAAAGAATTCTCATGAATAAGAAAAAGAGAAAAGTATTTATCCATCTATCTACATAAAATACATATCTACATATATATATAAAAAAGAATTCTCATGGACAAGAAAAAGATAAAAGTATTTGTCTCTATATATAGATAGATATGTCTATATATATGTATATATATAAACAGATATTTACTTTTAATCCAGTGTGTTCCATCTAAACTTATAATTTATGAAAATAAGGTTTCACATTTGCTGGTTGTTTCCATTTTTTCATCTAAGAGTTTATCTTTTATTCTTTAAGCACTTTGCTCTGGGTGTTCAAAGGCTATGTATAGCTTTCACAGATGGAGACAAGAAGCAGTGAAGCATAGAGAGAAAGCAGGAGAGATTCTCACATGACTGACTCTGCTCTGCTTCTCATTTCATGTGAAACATCCCATGATAAGTAAGAGCTGCAGAAAGTGCACATCCGTATTCCACTTTGACAACATCAGTATTTTGATCAGCCCACAGACAATTCAAATACATGCAAGAAACTGGATCCCCAGTGACCTATGGTAAGGTGTCAGCACACCTGCTGTTTATTGGCATAAGAGACTTAGTTGAGTAAAAACAACCTGATGTTTTCAGTGAAGATGATAAAGTAAGACAGTGAAACCTCTGCAATAAATGCAGGATGAGGCCCCTAGTAGAGGCAGGATGAGGCCAGAAGCCATTCTGAAGCTACTTATTTTCTCTTTAGAGTGCTAGAAAACACTGGTTGGTCCAAAGAAGAGCTTATTTCATAGCACAGAGCATTTAGAAAAAAATACGGCTACTGCCCCCAAAGAGATTGTCATCTAATTTATCAAAAGATGCAGCAAATGAGAAGGAAAACAGTAAGAGCAGCAACATAAGTGAAGATAAGAAATAATTATAAGGACAGGTTAAAGTTGGAATGACTGATAATACTATAAATTACATCTAGAAGGTAATAATTTGCTATGTACTAGGATATGCTTCAGCTGTAAATAGGAAAATAATAAATGTCAAGCACTGTTTTTCATCTCTATAACTCCATTGTACATCTCTTTCTCTTTTTACAGACCACAGCTTGGGCACTGAAGCAGCAACCTCATCTTCCACCAAAATGACTTTATACAGTCTAGTAAAATAACTAATTTTCAGGGACAGTGAAGTAACAATGCACGTCCTCCTACATTTTTATAATTGAATATGACAAAGTCCACTGTCTTTGGTGGAAATTTCCTTTATCACCCCTTGCCAGCCTCCTGGAAAGGAGACTTTATATGGTGAAAGACATATTGTATCTCATTTGAAAGAATCACTCAACCATTTCTCATCAGTCTTTCTTGCTACCTGCATCCCTCAGGTCATTGCCAATATAAAGGGAATTTCCTACACCTACATAAGGAACGACAAACAGCAGAAAAATTAAAGGTAACACCTAAAGAAAGGAGTCTGGACCTTCAAGGAGTTTACTAAATGGAAATCCACCATTTTTTACACATGGATTGTATGACATGAAAACCTTATAGCTGGCTGCAAATACATACAGGTATTTGGAGATTACTGACTACCTTTTTAGATTGGCAGTGGGGAGGTGATGTAGGAAAGACTAGAACTGAACTTTTATATATCCTCATGTGCTGTTAAGTCAGATCCTCCAGTAGTGAAAAGCAAAATAACTCCCTTTATGGCCCCAACATTAAGCTGCTCTATCCTGAAAAATAACCTAACCTCTTGTTCTCATTTATGTTCTACATTCAGAAGCACAGTCAGTCTTAATTTCTGGTCATCAGGAGATTCCTACTATTCTCTGTAAGTCAGAGATTGGTTAATTAGACTGAAATCACAAAAGCACTGTATCTGGTACCACCGAGTACAAGTCTGATCTTGATGCTTTATTAATTTCTTCAGAAAAAGGTAGGGGGGACAAGTATCAATGACAGTCATTGTCTGTTCTCAAAGAAGGATGTTTCCCTGGATGTAAGCCAGACCCAAGTCTCTGCTGACTTTCAGATGGGATTGTTCAGATGAAAAAGGTCACAGGGAGTGAAAGGTTATAGAAAAACTAGTGGAAAAACAACTAAACTGACCAGACGCACCAAGTAACCCAGAAAAACTCAGTGGCTCTAAGAACCTTGAAATAATTTTATGGTGACTTACTAGTATGTGATGAAAAGGAGTACTTACATTAATACAATACAAACATAATATTAATATTGTATTTCAGGTTTAGACAGTGATTGAGTTCAGAATGATGACCAGCATGGATAATTTTTCCTACTTCATTCATAAATGATGGCCCCTAAAGAGGCTTCAGTCATGAATGTATTTCTCAGTTTTGTTGGTTTAATGACAAAAAATACACTGACTTAATTACAGAAAATAATTACAACCATACGTCAGAAAAATAGGTTTTAAACATTACTGTACTGCAGTCTAAATTAATGCCTTCAGTGCAGTTAAAACAAATATGCTTTTATCTTTTCTGCTGTATTTTCTTGTTTTATCTTCTTAATGTGCAGTGTGCATACATAAAGGTTTCTGGTAAAAATATGTAAACCTAAAGTCTACTGTTGCACTTTCAATGAGCATCTTCAGAAGACTATTGTTTTCTCTGCCTGTATGAGTCCAGTTCAACAATGCGCAGACAACAGAAACATTTCTTTTATTAAATGGTGACTAAAGCACATCTACTTGTTGTCAATTAAATCTCTTTCAGTAACAGAGTTCTTTTATTCTGATTTCCACATAAAATTTCTAGAAGTCAAGACTTAAGAATAAACTCAAAGATAATCCTTCCTATTCAGTTTGTGATAAAGAGGTTGTGAAATTACCCACTATATAACTTTCTCCTGATTCCTGAGGGCTTAGCCTTTTCCCTAATATTCATCTGTTAAATTTAGTACAGCACTGAACTCTTACAATCATAACATCTATTTCCTAAGGTTGTTTTCAAGTGTCTTTATTATTAATCATTCAGACTCTCAAGTGCCACTTTCTCCTCCAACTATTCAACACTCCCACACACACGCACATGCCTTTCACATTCCACAGTTTTGCTTCAGAGTCTATTTTTTCAGGTTGCCTCATATTTCTGACTAGTTACTCTTAGCTTTGATACTGCTCTAGTCATTTGCTGAACCGCATCAACTTATGGGAATGAACACAGGCTATCAACTTGAAACCTCTCCTCCTCTGAGCTGATTTCAATCAGTTTTCTTCCACTTGGCCTACAGTCTAAGTTTTTTTGAGTTTAATTTCAGCTTTAATATTACTGTCTCAGCAAAACCAAGTAAGAAGCAAAACTGTAGAAATCGTAGAAAAAATTGTGGAAGGTAGATGGATGATAGGTAGGAATGATTCTTCTTTGTTTTGCAACGTGTCTCAGCAGGAAAAGTGAGAAAATAACTTACCTTAGCCTGTGTTAATAACTGCTTTTCTCTGTGTGTGGTGTGTTTTGGTTTTGATTTTGTTTTTTCTTTACAATGGGGGTTTTCTTTTTCCTATCCTACCTGACAAAATGAGAAAGGATAGCTGGAGGATTGAAGTAAACATAATGTTTAAGACAGTAAAAATGTAATGGAATACTATTCTGGCAGAAGAACCAAACATCACACAACTGATGTAGACATCAAAAGTTACTGTTGTGTTGTTGACAGCAAGTATTACCCTCCTTGAAAAACACAGACTAGCAAGACAAGAGAAATAAAATTACTTTGGGCTACTTGCTGTTCTGATGTTGTGTGCTACTTTTCTCTGACTGGTTCACGAGAAAGCCCCAGACTTTTCTACCCAGGAAGAAATGTGTGCCTTCTTTCACCTATACTTGCTTCACTCAGCTTCTGACCTTGGAGTTCATCGCCGTATCCCGCAGCAAAGAAACACAAAAGCCAAGCTTTGAACATCCAGACATCACACAGCAGTCCTTTTTTTTAGACTCATTCCTCCACTGGATGGAATAAGGAAGAAGAGAGAACAAATAAATAATTCTGAATCAGAAGAATCAATCAGGATTACAGATAAATTGAAGCCTTATAAGATTAGCAGTACAATCTGTGTACTTCAAAAAGTTGCAGGATAAAAAACAGAATCTCTGAAAATTTGGATGGAGATGAAAGAACCATACATGAATCAAGGATGTATCTGGTACTTCGGAGTGATGAAATTGTCAGCAAAGGAGATGGGTGGGAAAGGCTACAAGGATTCCCTGCAAAATAAGGTGATAGAAAGATTGCATGCAAGGGATCTGAAGAAAGAAATGTGGAAAATCACTGGTATGTACAACCAACTTGGCATCAGTAAGCAAAAGCCTGTCCATACCTTTCAAGAGGACATGTATGTTTACCAAAAGGTTGTGACCCTCAATCATATTTGATGTGAATATTCCAGTGACATAATTGGTTTACTTTTGCAAAATGGATATACTATTATGCACCAAATTTAGCGGTCTTGTTTCCTGAGAAGTGATCTTATTTGATTCTATAATGAAATTAGATCAATTCAATATTCAGGTATAAATCCCTTTTCCCCTTTTAATATTTGTACATTCATTTGTGGAATCAGTATATGCAGCATGCTTTTATCCAAAGGCAAAGTAACATTATTAAAAAGACTAAGCTGCCATAGCCTGGAAGGACTGTTGGAAACCACAGAAAACTAAACAAACTTCACTGTTTATTCATCTGTGTCAAAACCGCAGGCACGAAAACTGTATTAAAGTGCATTCTTAATTTTTAATTTCCCTACTATCTGTCAATACATTAAAATTCACAACATTTTTTTTTTCCAGTACGACAAATATATACTGGAATAAATACTGGAAGAGCCTGCCTATATGTAAGCATATTTAAAGCTTCTTTTAAATATTTGCCAGGAAAAACAATGTTGAAAAAACCCGAGGTTTCTGTGACAAAACAAAATCCGTACAAACCAATTTTGTTTCACATCTCATTTAGAGATTCATACACCCTAAAGTGCAAAAATATAAGCAAAGCAACAAACTTCACCTCTGAAAAATGTCAATTGTTTCGTGACTTGCTTCAACAGTAAAATTAATGCTTTTCTTTTTACCTTTCTGACTACTCCTTGTTTCCCATTCTCCATCTTGTGTGAAGAAGAGACGACAACTGGGGTGCAGCAGGGAGGAAAGCGAATGCTTTTCATGTTTTCATTGCAGCGTACTGTACATACTTTCTGGGGTCTCCTTCATTGCCAAAGGAATGTACTTAGAGGCTGTGACAACACTGCAGCCCTTTTTCTTCGGTCGAGCACATCTGAGCTATCAAAGAAAAGATTTGAGATAACTGTTTGAGAAAGAATATGAAAGCCTTACAGAGGAGCAGATGCTACAGCATTATATATTCCAACTGTAAACTGTGCAACGCATGGCCAGTTGTAGCAGGAAAACTGCTTATTTTAATGTAACACATTGGTCTCCTGTGCAGTGTCACAGCATTACAACATCTGGCTTTCCTCCCCTGTCTGCACTATTTGCTATAGCCACCCCATACGCCTACTTATTGACATTTTCTGCTCTCTGGAAGTAGCTGTTGTTGAGGGAATACGCATCTTCTTCTGTTTGTTTACAGGCACTACATACTTCATAACCACAGTTGCCCCTTAGCACAATTCAATTTTCTCAAATAACCTTAGTGCTTGAGCTACCAGTTAGTATAGGGATCATTTTCACTGCTTATTCAAACAAACAAACAAACAAACAAACAAAACTTGACATTAAACCATAATATTTTGAGGAAGTGTTACAACAGGGAAAACTCTGCATATGAAAGCATGTAGGAAACAGTTTGACTATTGTTTTCAATAGTAATCAGGCAGTGATTCTGCTACCTTTTTCTACTGTAGCTATATACAGTAAAGAACATTATGCATAACCCTGCGCAACCTTGAAACAACTGATATTTATAAATTTGAATTCCATCCATGCGTGGATAAGTGTAATGGCAATTTTCTCAGTCATATTACAATCTTAAATAGGAATTTAAACCAAACCTTATTTAAATAAGATGAAGAACACCACATATTCATTTTGTCTTGAAATTTCTCATCATCTTGTTCATAACAGAATAGCCTTTTTAAAGATTATCATGTGTAGGTATTGTAACCTAGAAAACAAATAGTACAAAAAGCTTTTCTTTTAAAAAACTATGATCATTAGCCCTGTGTATGTAAGAAAACCTTTTTGTTTTACTTGCACTAGGAACCAGGTTGGGTTATTATTATAATGCTTTAAAAATTATATCCCGCCCAATTTACTCTTTCAAAGTACTTTTGCCAAATGAAAACTTTCCTGTTAAGGGATGTTAAGAGTGGACACCTCCTCCAGCAGCTCTGGCCCAGGACTTGCTCCTGCCCAGACACTGGAACCCGCTCACACATGGGACAGAGAGTGAGATTATGCAGAGAGACAATTAAGAACGGACGTAACAAGAAGACAGGACAGGCAGTGGTGATCAGGGCACATGACTGTCAGAAGCATAATAACTGGCCCCATTTTACAGCCAGCCTCTTTTATCCTCCTTTCTGCCTACTTCTCCATTGCTCCTCCCCCATTGTTTTTACCTGCATGGTCCCTCATCTGTTTTCATAGTCTGGCTGGGCTCCCACTGCAACATTTTGAACCCTCATTTTTCCATCCTAATTGGTTTATATGCATTTTTTTGATAGCCCATCAATTAGTGTGACTGACAAGGTTCCATGGTTTTGTCTCTGTTATGTTTGCCTGTCAGGCTTCTGTCATTTTGTCTATAGCTTGTCTTTTTTTCCTTATTATTCTATTTGACAAAGTCCTCGATCATATAATCTTATTTAAATAAATATTTCCACATGTATCAGGGGGATAAAAGGCCTGCATGTGCTTGCACTGTCACTGTCCTCTGGCATCCAAGCATCATGAAGGAAAATGTTGCTCAGTTCAAATGTAGAGAATAAAAAATTTGATCATGGAAAGGAACACAAAAGTAAATGGGATCTATGAGAAGAAATCTGGTGAATGAGAAAGAAAGTGCACAGGGAGTTGGTGAGTGAAAACTGAGGCAGACTGCAGAGGAAGAAAGCTGATATTCAGACTCAGGAGAAGCAAGGGGAATGACGAAGTCAGTATGTAACACCTGTAACCTTCTAATTACAGTGAGATCCCCAGTGAAACCTGGTACTCTGATGTCCTCCATCAGCAGTGAGGATGCGTGAATCCTTCTCGCAACGTATATAGTTCATGACTGCCAAAGAATCGATACACTTGGAGAATGAAAGCCCCTGGCACTACATCTGCCCTGTTAGCTCAAAGGCCAGAGGCCTGTATTGGGGATTTAAAGACTCCAGTGCTGTCGATGAACTGGTTATGAGATACGATGAAATGCCTTTCTGTGGCCTGTTTCAATATATGTCCAAAACATATGTATTGCACTGACTGTTATTTGACATTAATGTAACCAATAAATACAATAAACCCTTCTGTCCCAACCATACATACAAGCTTACTCAAAGATCTACAGAAAATAAAATTTAAAGCAATAGAAAAATTGAGATAATGTCCACAACTAAAATTCAATCTCATTGTATATACCTGTTACTAAACTACTTGCTGTTGTCATTCGATGTTCCCTTTACTTCAGAAAAGCACTCATGTTCACAAGATCTTTACTAATTATCTGTATCTGAGCTGCAGATTCGGATTAGATGGTAGCCTTTCCTTTAGTGACCCTGTGAAAAATTTTATTCCAAGCTATAATGACTTTCAGAAGTCTTTGCTTGTTCTTATATCTTTGTTTTGTAGGTTTTTCCACTACACATCCCAAACCAAATTCTTGAGCATTTAGAAAAAACAGAGAACTCAGGAGAGCCCGTAACCTGAGTGTGTACACCAAGCACACTGAAGAACAGGAAGTTACAGACACCCAAAACTGGGCACCCAAAACTAGTGAGTACATTTAAGCTTAATTTCTGTGCATGGCCATTACCCATCTGTAAAATGGAGATAATAAAATCCCTTAAATGTATGAGGATTTTGTGAATATAAAGTAATGCCTGACATTATATTAATGAGTTCCATTTAAAAAATAGCATAGAAAAATCAATAATTTCTACTTTAAAAGTGCAGTCTGAATGGTTTGAAGTCACTAAGGCATGTCCACACATTGAACAAGAACGAGAGAATGAAATTCTAAATATTACTAATTTAGGAAGTACCATCCCTGACTGAATGAGTCAGAGATCCCATGCAAAAAAACCCCAACACTGTGATGATGTAATTAAAGCCCATTATAATGCATATGCCTATGGGAGCCAAATTAAGGTTGCACTGGTAACTTTAATTTTATTATTCTTTAATTTGAGTGCTTGACTTTGTGACCTTAATATTTTTAACACAATTTTATGAATATAATAATTACTTGAGTAGGAAGAGATAAATTAAAGAGTTACACAAAAATTTCAGATGTGACCTGAAAAGCAATGGGCCCTATACAACAACAAAGAGAGCTTGAAGCTGGCAGGCATTTCAGAGACACTGAGGAGATAGCAGAGTTGCAGTGAGAAGATAAGAAAAGGGACAAGGGTAACACAAAGAGCTCCTCAGTCACCTGAGTTTTAAGTGTTTATGACAATGACATATGAAATATTTGCTGATTTTTCTTTCCCAACCACATCGCATTCAGTCAGACTCCTGAAGCTCCATCTGAAAGTCCAATTAAAGGCCATCCACACTTCTATAAAAAAGGCACTTTCAACAAGTTTTTTTCTGAGAAGGTAACAATTATAGTTTATCACCAGTTTTGGTTACCTTGTAAAAATCATGGGACATTAATGAAGCTTTTGTTTGTGACTTAGAACGTTCCTCATCAGCGTTAATGATGAATGGATCTTACAGAGGAGTTTAGCACTCTGTAAGTGGAGTGCTCACAATTAGCACTCAGATCTTTGGTAGTAGATCAGTTACCACGATTAGCATCAGATCTTCTTTTCTGATATATCACAGATGCTTCTGTCTCACCACAAAAATGTGATCTCACCGCAAAAAAGGTGAAGTGATCAGTGCACTTTTAGTGGCTGCCTTTTTTCCAGCAACCTAAAGAGACAGAACAATTCATTTTCAAAAGTGTCTTATCATGTTTTTTCAAGGTAAAAAACTATTACTTCGTAGGAGAATAAACAGAAAACACAGTTATGCTACTCTGTATTGTTCAAAGTTCAGATGAGACTTTAAAAAGAAGCAGATATTTAACAGAGGAGTCTCAAAGCTGCTTCTCAAACATGTCTGATATTTACAATACTTCCTATATTTCTAGCACCTTCAAATGCCAACAGCATATGGTTTTTTCCTATTGGTTCAGAACTATACAGCATATATTAAAGATCAAGCCTAATGCTGATTCCTGGCACACCACTGCTAGCTCCAGACAAACTGAATAGATCACAAGCCTTAGAAAACAAAAGTCTGTGCGACATCTGTTCCCCAAGCAAAGTCAGCCCATGGCTGTGTGAACAGTTGTGCCAAGACTAAGACAGCAATGCTTCACATGACATGAGGAGAAGCTTGTATTCCTGTAGTCTCTTTTGAGGTATAAAAAGTACCCAAATCAGTTCTTTCCCCTGCCCTTCTCAATTCCCTGCCCTGTGTCCCCCAGCCCCTACCCCTCCCACCCAGCAACTCAGAAATTATTCTTTCTTTCTGCTATAGCACCAGATTACGCCACATTAGAACTCTCACAAAACCACAGATCGAGAATCACAGCACCATGAAAAAAAAGCCATTAGATTAGCTGCTATGCTTCAGCTTTTGTGAGTTCTCTGCACTAAACACAGATTCTTGTACAGCGAATAGTACCCTCAACAGCAAACCACAAGGGTTGCTACGAATGATACAGATGCATAACACGTATCCATTGGATCTGGCAGAAGGAGATTCAAGATTTGAAATGGGGTGAACTCAGCCTAGACAGGCACAAATCCAACTACAAGCAGCACCCAAAATGCAATGTTCACACTTGAATTAACTTGTGTTCACCACATGTGTCTCCTAACAGTTCTGTACTTAAATTTGTACATCTATTAGCAGATACTGCTGAGGTAGGAGGATTTCCTAAACAAACTGACAGCATACACAGAAGAGAATACTGTATTTGAACATCTGTCTTGGTTTTAGAAGCTAGGAAAAGTAGCTAGGGAAATATTCCAAATATTACAGAAATCATATAGAGGGTGTTAAGACTCCAATGTAGTTATACACTTACATGTGTCAATGCAGACACAAATTTAGGTCCTCCAGCTTTCGACAAAAGTAAAATCCAAAAGACATCCTGAATCTCCTCCAAATAGCTAAATGTTACTGAGATGTATTAATGTTCCTATACCATTTTCCCCTTTAGGAAAAGGGCAGATGTGGCTTTCAAACATCAACGGTCTTAAGCTGTTTAGAAATTCTCTCAGTTCTCATGAAATATATTCATTATGACAGTGGAATCTTTAGAAGCCACATCCTAAAAAAAAAAAATAAAAATCCATATTGTTTTGACTCCTGTACAATAAATCTCATCCCAATCTATGTCAGAGATATGCAGAGAAGACGAAAATGTATGAATTATGAAAGACACCCTAACTGCAGCATGGCTGTTTCATTCAGTAGATCATATTGAGTGATTTTGATTTTACACTGCATGAAAGAAAATAACAGGTGGCTTAAGATGTTAACTAATCTCTTAATATTACTCCATCCATACTTCACAAACAGTGGGAACAAGGCAGAAAAAGACTGGACTAAAAGTCAGCAGTTAGAGGCATAATCCTGGCTTTGTAAATAATGCACTGACTGGCCATAAGCACTTCTCTTAACTTCCTCGCAACTCAATTTGCCTACCATTTAAAAAATACCTGAATACTTATTCACTTGTTTTGAAAACAATGTTGCAACACAAGAACTTAGTATTTGCTTTCAAATTTCTGTACTGTTTCCTATTTAGGAATAACTATCCTGATTTGTGTGAGAATTGGTATCAGATTTTGTTTAAGTCTTGCAATAAGGAGTGAATAGCATATGTTAGTGACATTTGTAATTGATGCTAAGCTGCAAAGCTATGGGATCATTACTGAAGATGGAAAAACTGTATCGAATAGATCTAGTCATATTGGAAGCCTGGGCAGATAATGAAATGAGAATTTCTTATGAGAGTGCAGCTATGGAATACTCTCAGTTCTATGAAGAGATTTTTCAGAAATAGTAATTTATTAAATGTCAGATATGACTCAAATAAGATAGGATCCAAATAACACTAGTTGCTTTCACTTGATTTATCTCTCATTTGTCACTCTGACATACTCATCAGGAATCCTAAGTTTACATTAGCAGAAACCAGAAGACAAAGCTATCTTAAAAACAAACAACAACAAAACCACAAAAAACCCACACACAACTGCACACAAGAAGTCCCCCATGTGTTTTCCATTATGGTTTGAGCATTTAATCTTCTTTATAATAGTCCACTAGATCGGGTTGGCTTAATCACCTTAGTTATGCCTTTTATACCTTTGATTATCATCTTTTTCAAGGAAGATACATATCTAACTCTCACTAGATACACAAACCACTCAGTTATACTTCTGTCAAATTTAATCAACAAACTTTACCTCAGCATGATTACAGTATTAGAATTGAATTTTACAGTTAGCCCAAATTAAGTCTACCAAGCAAAATAAGTACTACCATACCAAAAGCATAATTCCTCATTTTTCATTTCCTAATAAATAAAGGTCCTTCTTAAATGTATACATTTTTCAATTGATTTATCCATAGCAAACTACCTGGATCTTTATTTCTTCTGCTAAAAATGAAAGAGTATGCAGGGTCACTAAGAATATTAACAGTCATCTTCGAAAATAACAATGGGATTCAAATTAGAAATGCAAATGAGCAAAACTAATTAGATGATGCCATGGGTACTTTCTAAGGTCTTGTGTAGGTAAATAAAATAAGATTATGTACGTTGGGCTGACTAGTCCAAGTGGAGTTGCTTAGGGCCTAGGTCTAAACGTGTCTTTTCCATCATGTGAGAATACGCAGCTTAAATAATGGTGGTGCTACTGCTAAAAATTGCCTAAGGCCAGAAGTCTCTCCTGTGTAGTGTGGCTAATAGAGGCTGCAGCACTGAATTATAGAAAATAATTGTGAGATTCTTTTCCTATCCACTTCTGTTCCCTAATATGTCTTATCTAAGAGCAATATCTGCTTTTCAGTTCCTTTCCTGTGCTTGGATAGCAAAAAGGAGAACTTGACAAGAAAAATACTTCAGGTAACCTAACAGGTAATATTTTTATTTCTAATTTCCTGTGGCTTATTTACACATTATAAATTATAAGTACATAATTAAACCACAGAGGATAAGGTACAATGTGATTACAGTTAAGGATGAGACTGCAAGGCAAGAACCTCAAAAACTGCATATGTCATTTTAAGATTAGTCCAGTGACTTCTAACAGCAAAATATGTGTCTTGCTGGTCCATCCACTCAATTCGCTGTTTTAATTTTGGTTTCCATTTTGAAGATCTTTTAAAGATCATTTCATTTTCAAAACAAGACTAGCTGACCAACAATCAACTACATATTTTGTGTTTGCTTTTGACCAGAGTTTCGGACTTTATTGATAAAATTTGTTTTCTCTGTGGCAAAGAAGGTAATCAAACATTTGTTTTGTCTGTGCTTAACAGCAACAAAAAGAGATTGGTTTTCAGCTTAATTTAAAAAAAAATGTCATAGAAAGGCATTTGAAAAACATTATCTGAAGTACTATGTTACGCAGGCTGCTGAGAAATAATATATTGTCAAGGCAATAAGCCACATGCTGATGATTTTTTTTTCAAACGCTAACATTTATGACAATTATTGCATTGTTTTTATCAATTTGTTAAATCTAAAAAAATATTTTTCTTCCAAGGTATGCTGAACCTTGATACAAAAAACATCAAACAAACAGATAATAATTACGTTCACTATCATGACACTTTCATTTTGCAGTTCTGCATCACATTTCTCTAACGTCCTTTTCCACTACATAACTACGAGCTAGTATGTTTGCTTCAAAGGCTTTTTTCCTCTTTTTTTTTTTTTTTTTTAAATGTTAGGAAAAGACATTGAAAAACTATGCACTGTATTGTAAAAGCAGTTGGACTACAAACAACAATCTTCAGTTTGTCTCCCATTCTTTAATTTATATGCAAAATATTTCCAACTTTTTATAGTTAAAATGTTAACTTACAGTAACCCTAGAAAAATCAGCCTTTAGACATGCAAGGGATTGCACCTCAGTAACAGATTGGATATGGTAGACTCTTCAGAAGGGTCTTTCAGAAATTATAGTTTTTAGATGAATTGATTTTTATATGCTATATCTGATAACATCACTGTCAGAATAGAAGATGTCAAAATATCGTTCACTAATAAGAAACCTGCTGTATTTATGCTGAGATTTGGATTTACCTGTTTTCCATAAAAATCAGATGTAAACAGCTGAACACATTAACTCAGCAGTGTGCTTTTTTTTTTAATAAATTTCATGTGTGGATGGTACTGGATTCAATGACACTATATGGATTTTTTTTAATCTAAACTAGCACAACTACAATAAAAATGTCAATTACAGGAATGTTTCCTAAAATAATTGTAAAATATGTATTTGAAATTTACTTAGTGTAATATTATTACGTATAAATTTAAAGTAAGTATATATATGTGTATATATATATATATGGATCTATCAAAAGACTCCTTCAAAGAAAGAAGACTTGTTTATTTATTTTCACTAGTTTAAGAAGAGGACATTAAAGAAAAGCTATCTCCTCATCTTCTGAAGTATTCCAGTAGCTGATTTAAAGAATTTCGACAGCTGATCTGCTGAGGTAAGTTTTCAGTAAAGATTGATCTTAAACAAGACCATTCCTACCTTTTACAGACCCAGTAATCCAAAAGGAGATAAATCTCAGTATCACAAACAGGATTAAAATCTATCACCTAGCCTTCAAGACTGTAACGTGGGAGTCTCTCTACATAAGGAGACTGTTTCATCTCATTAGCTGTAACAAGATGTCTATTACCCAGATCATCAGCATTTAAAAGGATTTAGGTCTTCCATATCCAAGGTGGCAGGTTAATAACAGTCCTTAGAGATTATGTTAACTAAAACTACAGTAGAGCAGTCTTCTGCTAGTGCAGGGAGAGAAAAAGGCACTGTGATTCATAGGATTAACGACTGGGCATAGTTTAACTTGGAATTTTGGTTGTGAGGCTTTTTATGAGCAATTCTGTCACATTCTTTCAAATTCTTTTAATGTTATTATTATTTTACCAAGAGGACTCTTTTGAATAACCATGAGCACTATGAATCCCCTTTTAGCCCTGTCTTCCTGAGAAAATTAATATAAAGTTTCAGAAAAATTTCTTCAACTGTTCCTGATTAACTATCAAGTAGGTATCACATAAATGATGTCTTTATAACATCACATTCTACATTTACAAGTGTACCTCTTCCTCAACAATAATTTAGCCTGGTGGCTGAATCAGGCTCTGTGGTAAAGACCTTCGTTTTAGCCCATCTACACCAAAACTCACATATCATTAAGCAACTAGATGGACTATTGTAACACTTTACATTTAATAACGAAAAACAGCCTTGGCTGTTTGTATGTGGATACCTCTCTTTAAAAAGCTTTCACTGTTCACAATTCTGAAGAAATATCTAAAAACACTGCACAAATGAATCTTACACATTTCTTATACACCGTTATAAAGCAAGTTAATAATCTTGGGTGGCTAGAATTACAAGGAATTTTTAACATCTGGTTTCACAATACTGTATATTGATAATGTACTACTACCAAAACCACAAGGAAAAAAAAAAAAGTGAAAGGATATGTTTGCTGGAGGGGACAGAGCATGATGGTTTTAAATAAGGGCCACGAAGATTCAGTTCAACGTTTAGTCTGGAAAGTCATGGCATATTCTTTCTTGGGAGACACCTTTACCAAGACATGGTTAAAAAAAAACCACAAAGCACCTCCTACTTCTATTAATCCATATAACCTGTTACGTTCTCTTAAAAGATAATGTAGTAGGTTTAACTTAATTTCTTCTTGATATTCTCTGTTAGCTCTTACTCAGAACCCTGTTTTTTTCCCTAGGTGCTGGCAAGGAGTTTAATTATTCTCATAAATTAAGTTATATTGATGGGACTGTAATTTTCTTGCTGTTCCTTTTGAAATTTTTCTTTAAAGAAGAAAGACTCTTCTTCTAGTTTTCTGGAACCTTTCATTTTATCTTTGAGTGATAAACAGTCAGCCTCTGAGACTGTTTCAGTCATACTTCGAAAACCTTTGAATCAATTTAAACTGATTTAGCCCATTCAAAACACAATTTGTTCAAGTATCCAAATCCATCTTCCTTTAGTCTGATACAAAATACTTGTTGATAATAATTGTGTTACTCATATTGTTAATGTCCAACTGCATTATTTGGAGAAGACTGAAGGAGAAAATATTTATTAGTTTTGTTGGCATTATCCTTCAAAGAGCTTTCCTGGACCACTGAGCAGCAGACCAACACTTTCCTTAGATTGCCTTTTACTGCTAATGCACTCATAGAATTATTTATTATCTTTCATGTACCCTGCTAGTTGTATTTCATTTTGTGCTTTGGCCTTTCTTTGACTTTGTCCACGCATGCTCTTAAAACAGAGATAATTCCAATATCAAGAAGAGTTTTATTATTTCTACATGGTCTACTTGCATTTAGGTGGTGGTAGGGGGAACAGTGGTAAGGTGGGGCAGTAAACAGGTACATTATCTGTGTCCATCGCAGAAAATTCTCTTTCTTTCTGAAACAAGATAGTTGTATCTGAGCTGAGCACAGGTCCTTGGCCTGTGCTAAACCCTCATGATTTATGACAACGTCCACTGGCGCAGGCTGCACCTATGGCTGAAAAAGCAATTTAACAGATCTGCGTTTATGTAGATCACCACGTGTGTGTATTCTGGACTATATGGCCTCTCACTTTATTAGTGTAGAAATAAGTAGTTACTTTCTTATAACGATGTTTATTATTACAGTAAGAAGTTAAAAAAAAATCAGATTTGAGATTTTTTTTTTTTTTTTTTAAACTTATCGGGCCTTACATCTTGCAAAAAGAATGAAGGACCACTCTGAAGGCTTTTGATCATATATTGTATTAGCAAATCTGCACTGGTAGATTACAGAATTTCTGAGACTCATTCTTGAAAACCAAGGCTGAACAGTACAAACAACTTATTATTTCTAGGCTCAATTTACAAAATCACTTATTCTACAAATTGAGAACAGAGCAGGCCATTTACCTCTTGTGTCTTAAATCAAACACTAGGTCCTGAAGGATCTCTTAAAGAAAATAAAAAAACCCAATAGTTAAATAGCAAGAAATGAGATTGTTTTAACACCCTTCTGCTTTGCTTCCCTGGTCTTTTCTGGAAAAAGCCTTACAACTAGGAAAAAATAATTAACAGAAACAAAAAGCATCCATACATCCATAGTATGACAATCCCATAATTCTCACTAGATTTCTGCCAGAACTGTTAAAGAGCAGAATGGATTCTATATAACGCAGTTTACAAAATGTTTCATAGACAAATAGAAATTAGCCCTGGATTTCAGCTTTAGGGAAAAATAAACATACAAAAAAACGGAAGGAAAGAAACCCAAACCCACAAAAAACCAAAACCAACAAACAAAAACCAGACAAAACAACAAAAAAATCCCCACACCAACCAACAAACCCAAAAGCTAATCTAAAAGATATATCAATGGAAATGGGTAAACATAGGTCAAAAAAACATAGTGTGCCCACTCAATTCGGTCTACAGTCTGAACTGTCGCTGGACTCACTAATCTTTCATTAGGTACTCCAAAAATTCACTAGTTGTCTAGATTTCAGCTAGGTGAACCTACACGATGCACACATTTCTGCCACAAGTCATATGGATAATACAGTTTTATGCTGCTGACACCACTGAGCAGCTTGATATTCACCTTATTGCTAAGTCGCAACAAGGTTTGAAAACCAAGTTACTGTCAACTACAGCACAAACCATTAAACATTCAGAGAGTACATTTAACATCTTCCCTCCCAGCCTCCTTCTACACCTCTCCTTCTGGAAAGCCAGAATTTAAGTGGTCATTCAAAAATCAATCTCGGGGAATGCTCAAGCCTAGTAGCAGGGAGATTGACTTTTTGGTTGGTTGGTTGGTTTATTGCCAAGGAGAAAAGAAAGAAGAAAAGTTCCTTGTATTAGGCTGAAAGAAATTCACAGTGGTGATTTCCAAAGTGGGATAAACATTTCTGCATGCTCAAAAGAATGAATCTTGCCTTTTGAGAGTGTTTCGCTGTTTCCTCCTGATGCCTATCTTCAAAGTCTCTCTAGCAAGCTCCTTGATTTCTGTGAACTCTACTTAAGTTTCCTGTGTAGTGGATAGAGGAGTATGGGCACTAAACATAATTTTTAGAAAACAGTTAGGCACCTGAAATTAAATTTTGAAATGTAGAGGGTTTAATTCTCATTGTCCTTTGTATGAACCTAGTCCATAGCACTTAAATACTTGATTTGCATAGATACAGGTTAATAAATGGAAAAAAGTGCATGCACAAATTGAGGCAAGCTTGGAATTGTCTGAAAATTACTCTGCATCAGTAGAAGTTAGACCCAGACAAAGAAAGCGGCTGTAGGAAAGAAAACAGAATGGAAGCATATGCTCCAAGTGCATCAAGAAAGGTAGATATAGAGATGCTAAAGGAGGAGAACTTAGTTAAAAAGAAAAAGAAACAGAAAAAAAAAAGTCAAACCATAATTGAAGGAGAAAAAAAAGTTTTAATAAGTTAGGCAAACAAGATCAAAGATGGTGTTAATTATGCCTAGCATCATAAATGGCAATCAAAAAAAGGAGAAACAGTGGATGCAATATAGCTGTTTTAAGTTGATAGTGTAGCAGAAACTGTAGCACATCCTATCATCTAGGAACAATTACCAGCTGTTGCCATCGGGGAACTCATCCTTTCTTCACTATCCTACTGTACAAAACTTATGTCCAAACACAAGCTGTGATTAAGAGGGGGAATGGAACTCAGAATAACTAAGTTATTTTTTTTAATTCTTTCTGCAATCAGAATCCTATCCCTTTTTTTTCCTCTCTCTGATACCTTTCCCAACCATTTCTTCCCTAAACTTCCGGTTCATCCCATCTGCCTAACTACTGGGATTACATTTTATTTCTGTGTAAAATGTTCTGGACTGATTTCTAAGATTTATACACAGGAGAAATTAAACAAAACAGATTGCTATATCTTGGAAATTGTTCTGCTTTATGTCAGGCAAAAATGTATTTCTACTGACTGGAACAAAAAGGAGAGGGCAGACTGTGGTGGAAAATAATCTACATTCTGGAGCTGATATGGACCTTGACAAGAGTAAAAACTATATTGTCTTCAAGTTTTAATAAATGAAAGTCCTTTTGAGGACTATGATCTATGATGGTATTTTAACCATTATTCAGCAAGATATAGAAGAACATAACAACATAGGGCAGGATGTCACTGATATAATCACCACCATTTATATCATGATGATCTGACATTAAATGCAATTAGGAGAGTAAATTTTTATGTTGCTTCTTTTCTGTTGTTATTGTTAGTTTAACAATCTCATCTTTGATAGGTCTGTTTAGTCATACAGACTTTGTGTCTCTGTCCTGCTGCATGGGAATCTGACATTCAGACACAAATCCAGCCTCCCGTGTTTTGATCTAATGGAGACAAACCTAATATAGTTAAACAGTCAGCTGCCAGCAGCCTTTTCAGATCAATTTATGATCTCATACAACATTACTTTAAATAAGGTACGTTTGTATTCTTTCATTGAATCTGCCTTCTAAAACTAGTGTTTTATTTTCTGTATATAGTGGCTTAGTGGAGAATGGCTGCAAAAAAAGTTGTTTACATAGGGCAGACTGCATTTGAAGATTTAAATAACTCTAAGAGATTGTCACAGCTAGGAACAAATATTTTTTAAAAAATATTTTTAAAAAAATCAGTAAAAACTTTCCCCCAAAATAATCACTCATAAAAATAAGCCTGAGAACACTACTGTTGAACACATACTTGTGTACTTTTCTTTTAGAAGTAAATTAAACATTGGCCATGAACTATAACTGCTGCTTATTTACATTTTATTAATAATAATGGTCAAGGACTTTTATGTGTAGTAGTGCATGTAACAAATAACAGCCATACCATGCAGGTGAAAAAAGAAATAAAGAATAAAAATAAATACATACGGGAAAAAAGTCAAGCACACAGGAAATTATGGAAATAAAAATTCCTAGAAATAAAGAATAAATCTTCTAGATAGAAGAAATAGGTTGAATATCGAGCAACCTTTAAGTACAAAAAAACTCACTGGAGATTAAACTTGGAATCTCAGACTAGCAAGAGTCAGTCTGCTCCTAAAAAGCAATTTAGAGTATTCTGATTGCTCTGAGAAGGAATTAGTCAGGCAGCCAGGGATTTTCAGAGCTTGGCTATGGGCTTGGGCAATGATGTAAAGCTGGCTATATTGCCTCTGCAGCACTTATACATTCCCTTCCGCCAAAGAATTTCACAACTAGTTACAAACTATTCACCTGAAAACCCCCTGCAATCCATTCCCATTTCTATCATAGGTTTCCTCTATGACTGCAGACTGCTTGGTCTACAGGGTATGTGTAAAATGCAGAAAACGGGAGCATTTCACAGCTGCCAGGTTCAGAAGCATCCTGGGAAGTAAGGTGGGTTAGTACTGCTCTGCTGTCCAGCCTGACTCTCCAGCAGAAAGACTGGAGATGGCCAGGGTCACTATGGTGACAGAGGAACCTGGATGTGCTGGCTCTGTTGTCTTTCATCACAACCTTAAGGCCATAGTCCAATGCTTACTTTTGGGGGCAGTTCCCAGCCTTTTGCTGATCCAAGTCTCTTCCTTTCCGTAGCGCACCATATCTCCATCGCACTGACACAGTGTCAGCGTGAATGGGATTGGTGAACTAGCCTGACACAAAAATGCCCATTTTCTTTATTCTGTTTTAAAATTAGAGCATGTCCATGACCAGCTGCACAAAACAATGTGCAAGCTCAGCCAGAAGTGGGGTTTCCATGCCATAGTTGGAAAAAGAGCAAACCTAAGAGACCTTAAGCTATGTGAAGACCCACTGCCACAAAGACCTTGAGTGCCTTTCCAGAGTCTGTTTTCCTCAGATACAACACTTTCAGTTTTTAGGTTTTGCCCTATGGACAAAACATCATGTTAATAGGTAGGAAATAATGCAGATACTGATACTAATCTGTTACAAAATGAGTTTTGCTTGACAAGTTGCAATTTCCTTTTTATCATGGGACATCTGTTGTGTTGGATATTCTCACAGTTCGAACAACATGCCACCACAAATATTTGAAATGCAAGTATTAAATAAAACATGGATAAAAACATAAACTATTCAGGACTATGAAAAGGGTCACAAACTCCTCAGATGCTAAACACATCCATCTAAACTTATTACAGCTACACTAAGATACCAGTAACATCCACAGATGGGTTTGCGAACTTGATGCTGGATCAACAGAAGAATCGCTCCCCCTGGCCCGGTTAATGTCTAAAATGGACTTACAGTGTTATGTAAACTGGAGGTAGGTACCTATGTTTTGGCACCTGCACTGCTTCAAACATATCCTAATTTCATCTAGCACTACGTGCTCAAGTAGGCTAGAAAGATGCAATTACTCATCTCTAAATCACTCCTATACACAATGTATCGAGAGAGTAATTTTGCTTTTGGCCTTTACTTACCGTTACATTTTCTCTTTCAGTTATAACAAGAGTGGTTATACCAGACAAGAATGAATATCTAAGCAAAAGTTTTCAATTTATGCTGCAGGTTTTCTAAAAAAAAAATAAATAAACAAACCTTCATAAATTGCAATAGAATAAAAAAACTTGTTAATGTAAACATACTTTTTTAAAACAATGAAAACAACCCAGAGTATTTTCTGAGTTGGCTAACAATGCCATTTTACATATTAGTGAAGAAAGTCAGAGCTGGACTTTCAATCTGCTTGTGACTGAAATCCACAAAGCACTGTGTGTTTTCAAAGGAAAACAAACATCTGCGCGATATAAAGTCCCTCATCCTTGTTTCAGCTGTTCTTTCTAATTAGTCTGTAAGACTACACAATGATTTTTTCATTTTTTTCCCTTCTACCACCATACTTTTTAGAGGTATTTTAAATAATCCTTATGTTTTAATGGAGGCAAAACCATCCTAAGACTCGATCATACAATTATATTCACATAATTGTACGTGAATATACACCTTTTTAGTTGATTGTCTGCATAGAGGCTGAGCTTTCCAATAAGCTTTGAGCTGCAGGATCTGTATTTATTTGACAAGATATGCAATCTCATATCATGACACACAGACCCATGGGTTGGCAGATATTAGGAAGGGAATAGATACGCCGAATATTCTGCAGGAAAAGGGAAGTAAAAGTGCTTTATTTCAGAGCACACCTGGTTGTTCTGTATTGTTTTCAGAAGTGAATTCCTAAATGTTTTATTTTAAATAACATACTCTCTTTATTCCATAGTACTAAATGTATTCATTTATTTTCCTATGAGAATTTTTTTAAAATTTCAAAATGCTACTATTGGATTTCAGCAGAAGCATTTTGAACTTCAAACTTTTCCAAAAACTCTTTAAAAACAAAGGAAGGGGTATAATAATCTGCCAAAATGGTATTTAAATTGAAAGGTCTCTGGAACTGGAAAAATTCAATTTACAGACACAGGGACATGCACCTATATGTAGAATCACTAACTTCAATGAAACCTTCCCTTTGAAGGTTTTCCCTGCATTGTGTAGGGTGAGTGTGGTCAAGGAATTTTTCATCCTAGAGACCTAGAATGAGATTATCAATCCTATTGTTTGAATAGTAAACAGTTATTTAAAAATTCTACCCACTTTTCTTCAATCTACCATCCAGTTCTAAGCAGCTAATTACCCATTATCTTGATTAGCCTAATTAAAGTGATGATGAAATTATGCTTTCACTGGAGTGTGGCACTTAAAAGAAATTTGCCAATTTGTTTTGTAAAGAAGAGTTCCTCATTTTACTCACTTTTAAAAAAGCCAGTTCTTATCTTCATTTTACTTGTTGCACACTTTTGGTTATTTTGTCATTCATTAGAGTATTTTTGAGACAGCTGACATCTTTCACATGTCAAATAGTTCTAAGTGTTTAAGCTCTCAACTCGTAACTAGACATAGAAGTAAATTTCCTGGCAAAGCTCAGTATTTTTTCAACTAGAAAAAAAGAAAAAAAGGCTAATGAGAAAAAGTTACGTTAACCTGAAATATCTTATATTTGCTACCATTTAATAGCACCCCAATAACACTCAGCATGGATTGGCTGATACATGTTGACTTAATGCTTGGTGACAATATTTTGTGTCTGCTGGCCAGGGTCATCTTTGCACAGCTGAGTATTTCCTGGGCAAGAGACTGACTTTGTAGAGCTTCCTTTCAGATGCTGGGCAGCTGGACTCCTGTTGGGAAGATTGTTTCACCTGTTACAGAGCGGCTGCTCAGTTCTTCAGCTTTATTAAACAAGATCCAAATCAGGTGTCCCACAGCCCAGGATGTCCTAATTGTAGAGGCAACAGCTATCTACTTTTAGAATGACAAAATTGAAAGAGCTTCATTTCATCTTCGGCACAGAATGACAACAGTTTTAAAGTACAGGAAAGTTAGTGTGATAGGCAAATTATTTTCTTCACAACTGTACTGATCAATTTTTTTTTTTTTTTTGCTATGCGTAATAAGTTTATAGACTTCCAGGTAAGAATTCACAAGTTGTCTATATATACATATATATATATATATTTCATATCTTTAAATTACACAAAGACTCAAGAAAGATACACATTTGCTAAGTAAAAGTAATTTTCTATTGCCCTCTACTTCATTTCCATGCTGGTATTTTCTGTAGTGATTTTTGATCTTGCAGCCTTACTTAATTTTACAGTAATGTTCTTAGCAGTGATATGATACATATCACACACGACTTTTACCCTCTTCCGACTGCTTAGAAAAGTTTGTTCATTTAAAAGTTCAGTTTCAAAGGATATTCAAAACAAAGACTGTGTTCTGATGCTTACTTCAGCTATTAGATTAATTTAACTATTTGTCTCAGTGAAACGGCATTATACTTCACCTTTCCATGAATGTTTTTTGTCTGATTGTCTTTAAATGTTACCTTAGGCACCAAGTTACCAAGTTACCTCAGGCGCCAAGCACCAAGTTACTTCTAGACTTCTTGTTTTCTTCTGATTTTGAAGCTTCACTAATCCTTTTTTTCTGTGTTTTTCTCTTTTGGCTTTATCATTTTGAGCATTGGTTGCTGAGGCAAATTAATTTCTCTTTGCCTTCCCATGAAGTCCTTTGATGGGTCCCCTGTGGTATCTCTGGTTGGCATATTATCTTAAATAGGCTTTCTGCCTTCAGATTAAGAGACTATAATCCATCTCTTAAATTGGTATGATACAGACTCTACCCTTTGAAGCTTGTAGAAGACAGAATTTAGCACCCTAATTTATCTTCTTCCATAGGGGCACCATCTTGTTGAGGGCAGGCAGCACCAAATTATCTCGAGTGATTTTTTTTCCCTCCTGCCTCAAAGCTTCCTGGCAAAAACAGACATTAGCAAGGCAAGCTTTTGTGACACTCACCTGGTACTTCAGTGGCATGTGAGGATGCAAGTGCAGGGAGAGCCTGAGAGAATCGACACTCCAATTCCCACTGGATTCCTATTTCGCTGAGAATAGCAACCACCTCGTGTTTGCAGCAGTCCCTTGCAGCACAGAGCTGAAATGACACTCCAGCTGAGTTGGTGACTGCTTCTGTAATTTATCTGATGATAAAGAAATGACAGAAACAAAGGCACTTTTTTCTTTCTTTGTCTCAACTGCCTCTGTATGCTGAGGCATGAAAACACCTGGCACCATCTTTCATCAAAGTTTAACACAGCCTCTTCTATCTCGTCTCACCTTCCCTTCCCTTTTCCTAGCTCAAGTGCTCTCAAAACAGCACCCAGTTCCTCTTCCCAGCCTCTATTATTTACTAGTGTTGTCTCTTCATTTACTGCAGAGTGCAATTTCTTGGAAAAGAACAGAGAGTTCCACCTGGTCAAGCTACCCCACTAAGCACAGCTATGTGAATTTTAGTGTATTTTATACATCCTAGAACAAATAGATAATTTTAATTGCTGCTAAATGAGCTTGTAGTTGATAACTCTAACTTCAGAAACATTTCTGTAGAAAGTTAATGATCATTTAGGAACTAGAATAGTGTGCATATGACATAAAAATACCACAGTTTTGTTCAGATATAAATGGAGAAAAAAACATTTCAAGATTTTTATATTTTAGTAAGTTGAAAACTTTTCAGAACTTCTAATTTCAGATAATTTTACAACAGAGCCTGGAGCTTTTTGGATAATTCAAAAGAATTTAAGTGATACTGTGAAATACCCATATTTACAAATGTATTATTAAAAACTGCTAATCAAAGTAATTTTTCCTCCAATGTTGTAATTTTTTAATGAGTAATAGCCATTACGATATTTATTAAATGCCAGAATAAAATAAGAATTCCATGTTCTACAGCCTAAGGTCCTTACCTACTGCTTTCTTTCAGATGCTTCTCACAGAAAAAGAATGTAAAAAAGCTGCATATATTTTCAGCTTATGAAAACCATAAACTGGTTCCAGATCAAATAAATAAAATCAAATCATTAACACACTGTTCTTGGGACATAAGCTTGTGAACATACAGATGTGTTCTCCTGCTAAGTGGTTCTGAAGGGAAAAGAAATTGTTCTTCATAATGAGTATTAGCCAGTTCAGCAACTTTGTTCATATACAATTTATATTGGTTTCAACTAAGTATTTAGACAGACAGGTTATTTTACTTTTCTTGTATTAGGTGGAAAAGAGCTTACCAAGCTTCCACACTTTCATTTTTGGGGCAAGAATTACAGTTCCTTGTGACTCACTGTCCCATGAATTCAGTGAATCCAGTGTGTTTATTCAAGGAAACAGCATACACTTGACTTCTCCTGCTGACTGTAGGACGAAATTGATGGAAGCCTCAAGCACATTCTCAAGATCAATCATTCTATATCCTGTGAAAAACAAAGGCAGCATGGTCTTATCTCAGAAGGGCTCAGATGCCCCCCCCCCCTTTTTTTCCCCTGAAATTTTAATTAATTAAAATAGTGTTAAAACATTAAAATAATCGAGTTATTAAAATATTCAAAATGAATAACTATTCTTCCATATACAAAATTCTTTCAAAAATTCAGTGACAAGTAAAATTAATTTATTTTTCAGTCTGCTGATACAGTTTCTTTCAGAAATTCTCTATTGCAAGTCCTTTGATAGCTTATGTCATAATTGATAACATATTTGACTCTGCTGTCATGGCACTAAGGCGTGATTGCTGGTAAAAAATTGTAAAATTGCAATGGAGATCTAGAATAGTTTCTTTTTTCTGCAAATGATGTAACCTTAGCTATTTGGCAACATAATTTCTAGATGAAAGCATGAAGCCTGGTGAAAAGCCCTAATGAAGAAACCCTGAGGGATATACTCTATCCTTGCCTCAGCACCTGCAAGAAATTTCTGGCATCTGTATGAGTATCTTTGAAACACTGCGTACCTTCAGACAAAAGAAGGGAAAGGAAGGAAGGATTAGAAATTACTTTATTCATACATTAATTTACATATAGTTCTAAACCAATTCTTTACTCTGCAGTTTTGCATTTAAGAACATGGTGGGGCAAAGGGGTTTTTAGAGACTTATAATGAGACGAATCTAGTTTAAGAATTGCTTAATCTCTGCCACTGTTGTGTAACATCTGGCCTGAAATACCTCAGGACTCAGTCCCACTGTTGAAATAATTTGGATCTTCCTTACGGAATCTTCAGTTACAGTCACACTTGTGGGGTACAAGATGTTGGAAGCTGAAGACAAAGTGTTTTTCACAAATTCAATGCTGTCATTTAGTTTGCCTAATATCCCACAGGTCATCTAAATTTAAAAAAAAAAAAAAATTCTACTTTTACACTTTTAGCACATCTTCCAAGCACTATTTTCTAAAAATCAAAAAGCCATCATATTTTGTCTTCTGTGACTGCTGATATCCCTTTGTCTTGAAATCCTATGGGAAGTGTATCAGACATCTTTTAGCTACCACACAGGATGGCATCGTTATTGATGTAGACAATATACCCAAATATCTTGCTGACTGATCTACAGCGCATTAGGCAGCATAAATTCATGATGCCCTCAACAAATGAGATTTTGAAAATATATTCAAGTTTGCAGATGAATCTTCTAGCTACTTGCAACCATTTTCCTTTCTAATAAAGGAAAGTGCTGAAAAACAATTCTACACAGAAGGTCAATTAGATTTAACCCCCAGGTTCTGCAGGAGAGATTTACTTTAGCTATAATAAATATGTTTGGCTTGGAGCTTTATTAAATATATTAACTAGGTACAATACTCCATGTGACAGAGACATAGAAACTCCTAGATATTTTTAACACTCCAATATTGTAGGTAATACTAATATAGAAGAGTGTGGTTTCTGATAAAATATTATTTTAAACAAAAAAGTAGACAGATTGTTTGAGGAAAAAAAATCCTTTCATTACTTCTCTCTGATTCATTTTTTTTTTTTGTACAGAGCAGAGCAAGCAGAAGATGTGGGTATTTTGTGAAAGTTTGGGGTTTCTTTTTTTGTGGCGGTTATTCACATAACATTAGTTAGCACTTTATAAATACGGCTTATTCCTCTGTGGCTTGTCTTTATTTTGTGTATAACAAAATACCCATTAAAAAGTAATCGTCATTTTAAAAACAATTACAGGTTAGGGTTATTAGAACATTATATGATGAGTGTGTAATACATCTGTTCAACATTTTCACTTAAAACACAGAGATGCAGTCACCTTCATTCACCATAAATGGAGCCAGATGTGTAAACTGCATCTAAAATGAAGTAAATGTGAACTCCATTTCCTTACATTTCTTCAATGTATTGCAGCAGCCACTGGGGTGACTATGACATTTACATATATTTTCTTTTCATTTGGCACTTGAAAGTATTCAACTCCCATCAAGGAAGCAAGCTGTAAACAAATTCACAGAACAATCTGCCAGCTTAGCTATTTAGAAAGGTGAAGATATTAAGAGCACTAATACATTATAAGGACACAAAATCCATATGATGGAGAATAAAATGAGCATATGCCAACTAGAATCATGGTCTAGTGGTAGCAGGATGCAGAGCCTAATGGGGAGCCATGAACAGAGAGCAGCCGTGCCAAGGAGGCTGTGTATCTCTAGGGAAGGAAAGAGATCGCTAATGGGAATCTGAAATCTTGCTGACTGAAGCAGTGTTGTTGACATGCCAGTGGACAGAATAGTCTAGTTTTAAACCTAACGGTAAGCAAAAGATGTTGGGCCTTCGAGGTACGAATGACAAAAAGGCATTTTAAAAGACGGGATGTCTGCTACTCTCCAAAGTAAATATGTACTGTGGTGGGGAGACCTTTATTTAGAATAATTGTACATTTATATTGGTCATTAGAATTGAAATGGTCTTCATTTGGATAGCATGGGTTACAATTTGTACCACAGAGCTTGCAATGGGGACATAACTTCCTAAGAAGCGATAGCTAACATTTTCCTTTCTTCTGCATTTTTTAATTTCACCCACCAGTGGAACAAGCATTGTTTTACTCACAGAGCAAGGTCACAGAAAGTGTTTTCAAAGCTTAATCTTCCATAACATTTTAACAAGAAAAACCACCCTTTATCTCTGTTCTGTTTCTGTTATATTTTATCTGACAAAAATATCTGTAGCTTCAGAATGACGAGAAGTGTTTAAGATGAGCAGTTTTTCTTCATTTCGCAAGAGTACAACAAACCTATACACAGAGAAGGAGTTCTGTGTTGGCACAAGACCATAAAATCAATTGCTTGTTTTCACTAACCTGTAGGATTTTGTTGCAGAACTAAATATTGCAGCATTCACACCCTAGATGTCATATTTAAAATGTGTACAGCCTGAGAATCACATTGCATCCAATACACTGAAATGACATCTTTGGTCTGTTCTGAAGTTGAACAAGCTGTTTACAACCTTTTACAGGAACATTCCTCAGATGAGGCATTAAAGCCCACGGTCCTGTTCATCATTCATTAACAGTGGCACTGAGGGCATTTGTGTCCCCTTAGTAATTACCAGTATTTCACAACTTCATTTCCATAAGTACCATCTGGTCACTATCTGGGTGAATGGCAGCTCTTTGGGAAAGGCTTAGATTTTATCTTCCTGTAAAACTGCATGAAGAAATCTTACAAATCATGACCCCACTGGGGAAAAACCTCAGTCTTGTGGCTGAGGCAGCAAGTTCCATTCCCAAAGGAAGGCATTTTCCAGGAGTCTGAGATCTACAGTGACTTCTGTCCTGGCATTATATTCTCTTCGAAGTAGTGACAGTTTTTTCAGACCCATGCAATCAATAGCTCACTCAAATGATCCTTACCTGAGCATAGGTGGAACAGCTCTGTAGAAAAACCGAGGGAAACAGCTGGACTGTCCTTTTCACCTAAGGAGGACAATGAAGATTTCTCCCCTGAGTCTACCCCTATTATACTTTGTCTCTTGTGCTTCTCTAGGGATCTGCAGAGTCTGGAAAAGGAGAGAAATGGAGCCAACAGAACGCAGCTTTGATTCTGGTGGGTGGTTATCTGGGTTAATTGCTTCAGTGGGAATTATTGTTAGAAAGATGCATGCATAAATCACAGGGGATATGATCTGAGATAGAGTAGCTGGGCTGTTTATGACTCACCTTTATAGAGAGGCTTTCACAAAATACAAAAATAGTAGGGTTTGTGGTCCTCCTAAGACTACTTAAATTATGGGTGAGAAGAACAGGCATCTCAAAACCCCAACACTATTATCTATTATGTCACACAAGAACCACTTCAGCAGAATCTTCAGGGAATGACATTAAGCCAGTTGCTTAAGGATAGAACATATTCCCTTAAGTACAGCCAAAGAGTAATTTAGCAAAATGATAAGATCTTTTCAGATCTTCTCTTGGTCCCTTTCCTTTGAACTTCTGGCTTGCAACAGTCTCAAGTAAAAACGACAATAAAATCAGATAATACGTGATTGCTACACTAGATTCTTATCCATCTGTCTTTGCAGTGGGGTTTTCCATTGGAACCGATAGAGTTAAAAGATATTGTCTTAATACAATACATAGCTTGTGATGGCAAAGACTCTGCATGTTTGGTAAGCATAATTTGCTGATGTTTTTTCTAACATCTGGAGTTAAACTGTCACATCAGAATGACACTTTCTTTGTACTGACAGCTAAATGAGTACAGAAAGTCAACACCAAACTGTTAGGCTGAAGGCAAACAGAAGATGTTTGCTGTCCTCTCATAAAGCTCCAAATTAATATTTTTAAATATATAAAAAAAGATAGATCATGACTGACCCATTTTATATTCCACAGAATTTTAGTCAGCTTCTTCTTGCGATGGTAAGTGGATTTTGAATAGAACCATATTTTTTTAAAAAAGATCAATTTCTCTAATTATTATTTCTGTAATTATTATTCTTCCGTCTTAAACCAGTAAGACGATACAATAAACGGATTCATTATTGTAACCATGGTACTTAAACAACAGTGCCAAGCATTTTGGAAGTGCTGATATTTTGATTAGATTGATGGGGAAAAAAAGAAAATAATTACATGGATATTATCTCTCTGAATATTATTGTCTATTGTAATGTGGAACTTTATACAGAAATTGCTTAGCTATCATCCCCACTATGCTGATAACGGATTTATGCAGAAGGTCATTTTCACTTAACTGTTCCCAAGATCTGACTGACACAGTTGCACTTTTGACATTTTTAAGATGGAATTAATTCCTGGTGAAAATCATACTAATGCTCAATTTCAGAGCTCTCACAGTACTCTTTGGACTGTCAATATCTGATTTCAGTTGTAGAGCTCATTTTTCCTCAGTTCTTTTGAATGTTAAAATTAGAAACTAAAAATGCAATTGTTATTTTCTTTTTTCCCCCAAAACCATCTGTTTGTACACTGACATGGCCACAAGCATTCACGTTCTAGCTTAACTTCACCCAAAAGGAATCCAATTAAGGTCTGGGATTGCTGGAAATTTTTGCTGAAAAGTGCACTCATGCACCAATCGGACAGCGGAAGTCTAAAATGGATACAGTGACACCACCAAATCCAGTCCTGATTCAGGGATAAACTATGTTCTTCAAGCATCATTTTCCCAAGACTTAACAGTAACCTGATCTTACCTCTCAAACTACTGACATCCAGGACACCTCTTCTTGCAGGAACTCTGTCTGCCGCAGGCTCTAATGCAGGCAGTCTCACTGGCTTGTGAAAACAGATCCATGGCACTGAGTATGTAATTTATGGTCAAACTGGTAACATGTCATCCTTAAAATAGTAAAGAAAGTCTTCTAATTGTTAGGATGTATCTTCCCTGCTTACATAAATATATTCATCTATGGGGTTACAAGTAGTGTTGCAGCTTGGCCTGTGTAGAAGAGTAATTAGAAACTGATGAATATGAATAGGCTCTCTGCAGACAAACTCACCAAATAGCACAGCAAATTCTTTTAACTGTACTCAAGCAATTTCTATTTCAGTTTTCAAGAGATGGCAAATTTATAGTGATATGAAATTACACAATGAAGTTCATACATAGAACACTTAGAGTTATTCTCTAATGTGTCTATTTCCTTGAGTGACATTGTTCCATACATACAAAAAAGTGGAAGAAATTACTGCTTATTATTCCTAATAAATACTTAAAGAAAAAAAAAAATCTTAACCTTCTAGTATTTTTCATACTTGTTTCTCCAATAAGAAAACCATTTCAATATTTGACAACACAAAGAATCTTTCAGCTATTTCTAAAGGTGTTAATTCTTTCAAGAATTAATTTATAGTAATAGCAATTTGTAGCTATTAACACACATGCAACTTCATAGAGTATTCAGTCACTACAAACATGACATAATAAAAATCTCATTGGTTTTTATTATTAATCAGAGAGATCCAAAACAATTTGTAAAACAATTTAGCTTAAAGGCCGCAGAAAGATTTGTTAAGTTATATATATGAATCACCTCTGCAGAAACCTAGTTGTTGCTACATATAGACACACTTTAAGAGAAGAACAGGGTACCAAGATTAAAATCTCTACATTTTGAAAAAAAAAAAACAAAAACAAAAAACCCACAAACAAATTCTGAGAATTCTGTGGAAGTCAACCAAATTGTAAACAACCTGTTTAGAAAAAGGATGTTCTTTTATAATTACCACTTTAAATATTGTGTTCCTCTTTAAAAACAACCAAAAATCTTTTAGATAAAGGGTGCTGAAAAAAATACATTCACCATGCTGCACATATTCAAAATATAGATGCTGTGTCTTTCATGTCACTTGTGCGCTGGTCTGAGAGCATATTGAGATAAATTACATCTATTTCAATACTAATTTCAAAAAAAAATGAGCTGCGCAATAAATAAATTGACCGAATTATCTATAATGAAAATTAGGTCCGCCAAGCCTTCAAATGAAAATCACGTTCTTTTTTGAAAGTCTGCTTGATCCATACATCGTGTGTGTATGTGTGTGTGTGAAAGCAGTGTAGGGGAAACACCAAATAAGTCCAGCAATTCCCAACTGGCATACAATTCTTTCAAAGCGTGTGAAGAGGAGAAGGCTATCACTGTGTCTAGGTTGCTGTTTGTACTATTAGTTGGTCCTCTGCCTAGCATTCAGAGCCACATTCATCAAGGCAATTCTAGTGCTGCAGTATTCAACACATCTCATTCTAATAGATTTCAATAATAGCAATTTCTGTGCTACCTCTAAAAGTGACACTGCACACCCGTACTTGATATCCATGAGGTGCCGGTACGCAACCAAGGTGTTGCGAAGCCAGTCTGGAACTACAGAAATTATTTGGTAAGGACTGCAATAATGACAACCCTCTAAGCTTTAGCAATAACCATTTAAAAACTATATCAGATATTATAAATTAGCCATACGTTAGAGTTAGTATAGAAGAGGTTATCTTAAAGCTCATATTGCACGATTACAATTATGGGAGTCCACTGAAACTTAATCTCACAATGTCTTTATTAACTGACGGAGGCACACAGAAATGCGATATAAAACTCTGGATGCACAAACTCTACTGCAAAATTCAAAAGACACTGAATTTTGTCTTAGAATCTTAAATACACTCCAGGAAGAAGCCTTAAGCCTCATGCAATTCACACATCTTCTTTTATCTTACCTGGAGCCTAAAAATGACAAAGCAATTTTGAAAATTACATGCATTAAGTTTCTCTGGTTCAGTCAGCTGCAGGGACTTCTTCGCAGTCAGTCTGGACTCTGGACAGCTAAATACTTGTTTTCATCTCATGAAATTAACCCATGGATTTTTTCCAAAGGTAGCTGAACCACTCTATCCCTGTAGTCCAAAGAACACCTTTTGTCAGCCCCCACTGAAAGCCTTACAGAAGGAGTACGTCCTCAAGAAGACTCATGGTGTCTGAATGTGTGTGTCTGTGCGCACATAAATCCTGATGTGTCTCCAGACGACCAACATGTTTTCACTTGTAAATGTGTATTGCAAGTAAATATGTGATATTAGTAAATGAAATATTTGTAAGAATTGCTAGTATTATGAAGCTCACATCTGCTCTAAACTATCACAAATCATTTGTAGTGTTGGTAGTTTGGTTTGTTCCTAGGTTTTAATTCAGAGCCTTTTTCTGGCTCAGCTTAGTACATGAAGCAGGCTTGCATGCCAAAGCTGTGATTAACTTTATAGATGCAGTGGAATTATGGAAATGCATCATGCAGAAGTGCGCACTTGCCAAAATTATTCCATGACCTTGTGTTTAAGCCGAGTTTTAAATAATTCAGTGATGTATTAAATGAATAAATTTGTGCTGCTTGTTACTCTAAACAGTCATGCTTTCACTTCCCTTGCCATTTTTAATAAAGCCTCACTTTCTAATATTCATGAAATATTGCATTTCAATTAAATTACATACATATTGAGAAAATAGTCTGCCCTAAGCTGTTTAGTGTTAACATCAACTGTCATTTGCCTTTTCTTTTTGTGTAATAACCATGGAGGTTTTATGTACAGGCAGTATAAAGAACTGACACACTTTAATGAAAAACTTTTTTGATCATGTGTAGCACAAGAAAGAATAAACCCGAACTATTATATTCTGTTATTTTTTAAAGGCTACTAATTTAGCTTAAATAGTCCATACTCAATCCAAACTTAAGCTTCCCATTCCTAGTTTCATGGAAACAATGCCATGCAAAGTCTTCCAGTGTTCCAGGTGCTCACTAAAAACTGCAGAACTCAAGAATTTGAGCTGGTTCTGTTTGAGCTGAACCTCTTTTTAAAATGGAAAGGTAACAGAAGAGCTACAGTTAAAAGGTTAGTATTTTAAGCAGCATAAGAAGGTAAAAGAGCATGCAAATATAAAATTGTGCCTACATTGAAGCAGCAAGATTTTTTTCTCCAATTTTTCATGATTTCATTGTAGGTAAATTAATTAAAATTCTTGCAGCTCAGTGTGTTTCCCTTTGAAAACTGGAATCCTACCACCTTCTTATTTATAAGAAATAAATTGATATTTTCAAATTAAAAATATCCCAGAGGTGCAAAGTTATCTCATATCACTTTGGATAATAACACTATAATAATATTTTATATCTATCTATTTATTCACATAGCCCTCCCCATTCTACCTGATTTCATTTCCCACCACTGGGTCGAAACAAACAGCAATATTTTAACAAGAGTAGCAAGATCTCATGAAGTGCATATTGCATATTACCCTCAACACCTGATGCAGAGAAAGAAAAATTGTTACATAGCTCAACCAGAGCCTGGTTCTCAAGCTGAAGTTGTCTGGGCTCCTCTGTTTGCTACAGAGACCTGAACCACGGCTACAACACAGCTGCAATGTGCCAGCAGTTGTAGGTAGCACGTAACATGGAAGTTTATTCCCAGAGTGCAAGTGAATAGATGTTGTGAAGAGAAAGCAAACATGAAATTAATGTCCCATTAGCACAAGCTCAAAAGGCCAGCAAACTCCTCACAACTCTTCTTTCGTCATTTCTTGCTGTTCTCAAAAGGCACGGGGAAAAAAAATCTTTGCAAGCTTCACCTGCTAGATAAAGATTTTTCATTAATACCTGTGAGCGTGGATATAGTTACCATGCTGCATCTCTAGCCATCTTAATAACTTTAAATTGGCCTGAACATACTGATAATCTTCACCTACTACTGAAGCAACCACCAGCACCATTTGTCATAATGTTTTCAGCAAATTACCATGAACTGTTACCGTTGCCTCTGTGCAACTAAGAGGCCACAAATGTTTGCCCTGAAGTGCTGACAATCAGTGTAGGGAAGACAGTAGCAGAATTACTCTAAAGAGCTAAGCAACATTAGTACGTTACAGCAGCAAAAGCTTTTGATTACATAACTGAAGCTATTTCACTATACATAGAAGCAAATTTTATAATTAACCTGTAATAATTTCAGGAAAGGATATTGTCTTCAGCAGAAGTACCCCAACTACCAGTTGAAGAGATGTTTCAAGTGAGCCAGATCACAAGCCTTCTCATACAAATGTCTTCTGTTTGATGCTTCTGGGAAAATGTGGGAGTTTGGCACAGTTTCTCATTTAGGTGTCACTGACACAATTACTCGTGTGACGGATGAAAGAAAGGCTGCACAAAAATGTTTAGTATTTTCAACTCTGGCTCCACTTTAACTTCCTTTAAATAAATAGGGACTTTAACAGGTAGAAGTGCTCAAGAATGAAAGAAAAATTGACATAATGACTGAAAATAATATAGTAATTCCACTATAGACTGGACTAACACTGCTTCCTTCCTAAATCAAAATGCAGTCTTAGAAACAATGCAATCTTCGTATCGGCAGCAATGTTCTCTGAAATAAGACAAAGTTATGATATTTTTCAGCAGCAACTATTTCATTACAAATCAACAGGATATCTATAAATATTTTAAACCAAAACAATAATAAGACGCATGTACCTAAAGGCATAAGTACATTAAAGCTGAAAGTCAGCTAGGCCTCCAACTTTTGTTTTCTTTATCTGGGGTCACAATTCAGAGTTATTTTAGAATCTAAGTCAAACTAGCAGTTTAAGCCTAGACACAATGTTTCCCATCTTCTATAGATTTAAGTTAGATCATTAATTTTGCTTTCAAATTTTTGTTGACTCTTAAATAATTCCTCATTATCCAAAATTTAATAACTCAGATTGTCACCATGCATTTTTACACCTTTCAAGAATCATGGCGATCTCTGAAATTAATAGTTATTCAGGTTATTTTGAAAGTATTCTTAAAGATTTCTGGTTTTCAATACAGATCTATTACGTTGTACTTTAGCCAATGAGAAGATAAAAAGAAAATGTACTTAAGCATCTAAACTTAAAGACCAGTTGCTGGTAAATCACTGTATTAATGATTATGATTCGAGCACTGAGTCTAAGCTCACCCTTGTCTCTAATAGTATTACATTATTTCATTCTCTGTCTGTGTCACTGAGACTGCAAAACTAAGCCTTGTCTTGATGCGTCTTCATTTATATGATTATTTTCTTGTGCTGTAAATCTTTTGTGTAAGTAGCCTGGAGTGTGTGCCTTCTCTTCGGCTACAGAATCTGTGCAAATGTAGACCCAGCATAGCACCTATAGCAGCTCCAGTCAACCTTTTTATGCTGCCTTCTCACTATAATATCTGACAAGCATTTAATGCAGTTTTGCCTGGTATATGAGTTGACGAACCTAAGCGCTGGGCTATGAAGATGTGAAACAAGAATGAGCACTAACACTTAGCTGGGCATGCAGGCTCTTTAAATTTTGTACACCGTAATTCATGGCAATCTACTACATTAGTGCTGTCATCTGACCTTCACCATGCTACCCACAAGCGTTATGAAGTATACAGAAAAAAGTATCTTCTCCCATGGAGAACAACATTCAAAATAAACCTTTTTTTTCTCTTCCTTTTTCAGTAGTCTGATGTGGAACGGTGAGGCCAGCAAGACACTAAGCAAGAGTCTCAGGTTCAGCTTCTGTGCTATGTGTCAAGTAAACTGCAAGGGAGGAAGGAAATCCAAGGAGACCAGCAGGCGCACAAGCTTCATCTGACTTTAGATTCATAGAATAGTTTGGGTTGGAGGGGACTTTTCAAAGGTCATCTAGTCCAACCCCCCTGCAATGAGCAGGGACATCTTCAACTAGATCAGGTTGCTCAGAACCCTGTCTAGCCTGGCCTTGAATGTTTCCAGGGATGAAGCATCTACCACCTCTCTGGGCAGCCTGTGCCAGTGTTTTGCCACCTTCGTTGCAAAAGATTTTTTCCTTGTGTCTAGCCTGAATCTCCCCTTCTTCAGTTTAAAACAGTTACCCCTTGTCTTATCACAACAGGCCCTGCTAAAAAGTCTGTCTCCATCTTTCTCATGGGCTGCAATAAGGTCTCCCTGGAGCCTTCTCTTCTCCAGGCTGACTTGTTCCAGCACCTTTCGTTAAACAACCAACTTTATTCCTGGTGGTCCAAGACTTTCCCAGTGAATCTGAGATGTTCTTTGTCACATCATCGGTGAAACCATTCACGTTCTCCTTTTCTCTTACTTTCAAAAAGGCACAGCTAAAATATCCATTATCAACATATTTGCCACACCAATAAATTTTGCTATGGATTAAGGACATAGCACTCAGTTCCTGAACATAATAAGCACTATTTATATTGAAGGGGGAAAAAAAGAAAAAAATCCAGACTGTATAAAAACTGTTACATCATACAATGAGACTAAGATTCAGTATTTTATAAGGAAACAAACAGATTGTTTGATCTTCCTTTGAAAAATAGGCTGGATACGGTGCTAAAATAACTTTTAAAATTATGAGTATATTGCCAACATCAAAATATTGCCAGAAAATCACCTGTATTTGGTAGAAAATATTTTTGAATCTGGATGTTTCTGTAAACAAGATTCTTACTACTTACAACCATTCATCCAAGTTACTTTGCTACTTTCAAAATCTCTGTAGTCACAAAACAACGAGCCAGAGATACTACAGACATATGTAAGCCTTACGTTTGCCAAACATCAGGACTAACTTACCTTCACAGTTCTTTTCTGCATTCTTCCAATTTTCCAATATAGATAAATATAAAGCAAGAAAATACGATTTCAAAAGCGAGATTGTTCAAGCAATTCCAAACACGTTAATGGAATTAGTAATAGTCTTGACTTCACATACAAATCTTGTTATTTATTGCGGTTTCTATGACTAATAATTGGCTCTCCTCAGTTACAAGACCTCCGTAAAGTTTAAACTACAACAAAAAAAAGCTAGAGTCAAATACAAACGTAAGGGAATATAGCTTGTAACCATGCAGCCCTGCAGTACAGTATTGCAGTAACAAGAAACATGCCGTAAGCTCCGTACTGAATTTGTGAGGCCTCAGGACTGAGGCTTGTCAGATCTGCTCTGTCTGAATTTTTCTTGACCTACAGCAGCTTGTCTTTATTTGATTGAGCTGTGACAGCAATTTCTTTAACTGACCAGGTAGCAATGGCTAATTCATACTCCTTGTGCTTGTCTTTGTATAGTACGACCACAGGGTTGTACAGACAGCAGTGACAGGCAGTTACTCTGCACAGCATGGGACACTTAGGGCTCCAACAAAATGAGGCAGTGCAGAAGAATACAAGGCAGCAGCCGCAGCACACTGGGACACAGGATGCAGCACAGAGGAGTTCAGACAGTTAACCCTGAGAGGTTCCATGAGCCTGAAAATGGTCTGGATTCATGTTTTCATGGAGTCACTGTTTCTTTTTAACATATCCTACAGCATTGAACTAATTGGTGATGCTTTTTATGGGGCACTGGGAGGATCTTCACAATCTTCTTCTGTTGGGTCAATACTGGAAATTTATGTGTGGAGATAAGACAATATAAAAGACCGTTTTTTTTTATAACAGAGACTTCCTGATTAAAATATCTCTGAATGCCAAGTGCTTCTGTAGCTCACTTTTACTTTGGAGCTTCATTGATATAATAGAACAAGCTCAGCATTTAACTTCCAAAAAGGATGATGAAGCCCATCTGAAGTACCTCTATTGAAAAAAAAAAAGAAATCCATATGCACATAAACTAATTGAACTGATTGAACAACCAGGCCTTTTTATTTAAAGGTCTGGGCTATGCTAAAATAGCAGCTACTTTGGAGATGGAATAACTAATGTCATCAATTGTAATTGTAAAAACATTAGAGAGGAAATAATCAAAACACAAATATAATGTTCTTCTTTGTAAAAGTGCTCTGAAAAGTATGACTCCATTGTTAGATCAGAAGAAGGACTGAATATATAAAGAAAAGTGGCAGCACTGCAGAAGTTAAATTCTGACATATTTGTCATGATCATATAGGATTTGTAGAACACATAAGCCTCAAGGTGGTATTTGCTTGTAACTCAAGTCTGTGTAAGATGAATATTGTGGCATGGTGGCACTTGTTAAGTCAAGTTCAATATGTTCACTTTCATGATGCTCAAGTAAGACACTTGCCAGGAGTCAGCATGGATCACAGGCATAAAAACATGTCAGTGTTTTCAACATGTTAAAAAAAGCTGCTCGTATTTTTTTATTTAAAGACTTCAACATGTATTCTCAGTATTTGTTCAATTTTTTATCTTAATTACTATGATAAGTGTGACTTGGACAAGTTACTAAATAACTGACTCACAGAAATTTTGAAATAATTAATAAAGTATGACACAGAATGCAGCATCTTAGTTTTTGGAGAGGTACAAGTTCTATTGACATGTCACTTAGGTACTGGAGTCTCACAAAAATGACAGAAACGACATTTGAGAAACCTCACATTCTATGTGTTAGCACTGCCCAAGATATCCATAGTCTTCTGTGCCTAAATGCAACAGAAAGCCATTTGGCCTTAAGTACATGTAAGAACGGTTTCATCAAAACAGGCCAAAGGTCTATTGAATCCACTACTCAAGAGTGACCATGAGAAGAGCTTAAGACCACAGTGCATTTAGAGAAACCTATCCAGTATATTTTTCCAGTCTCTAGTGTCTCCAAATTCAAGGTATCTTACATCAGATATTGGATTGTTTAAAAATTAAAATACCTATTTAATGAAACAAATACACAAATCTAGACTTTTTCTATCGAAATATTTCTCAGATTTAACTTTATCAATGTAGCGTAATTTAAAAGAGCAAACCAAGAACAACTGCCCAAAGAAGCAATTGTCTGATACTAAAGAATAAATCTTTGGTTTCAAGGTTTCTTTCTTTACATTTTTGTGAATTTTAATTTTCATTATGCAACACACACTTCAGAAATTGTTTCCACTTTTAGAAGTATAATTTAGCAAATCACTTATAACACTGTTATATCTAAGCATGTTCATATACTTGCTTATATTGAATATTGAAGTTAACATGCCTAGATACTTTCCTGAATTAGGTCTATTTAAAGTGTCTGGATGACAAAAGCCTTCCACATGATAATACCAAAGCATATACAGCTGCAAGGTAAAAATGCATTGTCACAGTAATAATGAAAATAAACAAAACTGAAAAACTATGGGTTTTTTCAAATAAGAGAAGAAAATACAACAATATGAAAGTCTTAGAATTTTGAAGGGCATGTAAAAGTGGAACACCTTTAACTTGATTATTTTAGATACCTAATTAACTTTCATCATTTGATCCAACCTCTTTCTTTCCTGTGTCTACACTATTCGTCTTAAAATAATACAAATTGTCTTGTCAAAAAAGCGTATTTTAAAACAACCCGTTCTAATCATCTCCGTGAATAATTATTTTAAACACAATCCTACCTTTTTTGAAGTCGGTGACGTATATTCTAATAGAGCGGGAACGAGCCCTTGATTCATGCATGTGCATACTATCTGACAGGGACACGTGTTTTTGAATATAAAGTAAAATAAATCTGTTTTTCTTTGCAGTAACACAGGATAAAGGACTCCCTGGGCGAAGAATGGATGAATAGGGTTAGTTTGTCAAAAATTAAATGACTATTGAAAAATAAAATCGCAAACTGTTTTAAAGACTGCAGCTTAGTAACATTTTCTTTATTAATTCTGACTTGGCATTTCATGTAAAGGAAGTTTCCTAAAATGATTATCAGTGTGATATGAATAGCTTATGACCTCTTTGCAGATGTAAAAGTCTCTCCTGTCTATCCTATGGCCCAACAGAAAAGGAAATATATTTTAGAAGTAATAAGTAACACAATATAAACTCAGTGCTCTCTTTAAAAAAAAACTTAAATTAGATCAAATAAAATTTTGGTATTCCACTGTTTAAGTGTGTAAATAAAACCACAGAATCTAAGGAGTAGAATACCCAGCAATTTATTGAAAACAACCCAAGTAACTACTTCAAGTAGAGCCTAACTTTCAGTGTGTGACTGAAGTCACACAAACTGAAGTCACCCTCTGGCCTAAACATTTGTCTCAGTCACATTAAAAAATCCCCGACAAAAATTAGGTGCAAGAATAGCAGTTCTTTATGGTTTTTTCATAAGACAAACGAGAAATAAATGGAACTGTACATACGTGTATGTGTGTATAATTTATTTTTCAGAAAGGAACCCAATTTAGGAAAAAGTCGTATAAATTGATGTTAGTTCTACTCAACTTCAAAATAAAAATTGCAATAAAATAAAATACACACCCCAATTAAAGTTGTTGGAACTTGAGACCTACGAAGATAATTACCTATCTTTCAAGAGCTGTCTGGTTCCGTTTTCTAGATTGGTAAAATTTAAAAAAAGAAAAATCTGTATAGTAGATATCAGTAAAGGATTGCATATCACCTTTTATTAGAACAAATCTAAGAGACAAATAAAAAAAAATTTCAATTTCTCTGTCTGTGATTTCATAACTAACATTAAGCAAAAAATTATTTTAAATATAGAATTTTAATGCAATGTGTTATCTGGGCAGCTGGAAATGTTATCAAGACAAAGTCATTCCATTCCTACTATTCGAAAATATTCTCTGCCTTTTAGATATCAAGCACATTCTCTGTCTTTTCAAAGAGCACTGGAGGATATCATATAGATGAGACACTCACTGATATCCTGGACAAGCTCCATTGATTTTTCCAAATACTCTGTATTAGCACTGAAGAGTCAAGAAAGGTCTCTATATCACTGTTAGTTTTCCCAGTGTCCTTTGAGCAATTTATATCATTTGTCCGTTGAAACATCACAACATAAGGAAGACAGAAATAACATGCATCTACAAGAAACAAGACACTGATCTCAAGTGTCCTATTTACAACATACTGAACTTTAAATCCAGCACTCTAAGCTCTTAAATAAACAAACAAAAAACACCAGACGAAAAATAAAACTGCAAAACAGGTGTTCCCTTGTCTAGTAAAAATTGTAACACTTCACGTTCTATCAGCGTGTGAGTTGCACTGCAAATGGTGCAGAGCTCAACAAACAGTTCTGTCCTGGCTCCCAGCAAATCCTCTCCGTGAATGTCCATTCTGTATCTGTTCAGACCATTTCTAGCATACCCCCAACACCCCATACATTGCATCTCTTCAGACCATTTCTAGCATACCCCCAACACCCCATACATTGCATCTCTTCGAACCTTTTAATCCTCGTATCTCTGAAAGACTCTGAAGCATGCTTGACTTTCTGTCCTGAACTCCTTCATTTTTTCCTTTTTCATGTATGTACTCCTACCCAACCAACCCTCAGAAAAAACTTCCCATCTTGTATTTGTCCCTTCTGTCAAATTAACACTACAACTCTTTTTCTCAAAGGGTATTTGCCTGCTATGTAACCCACTTACAAAGAAGTGTTGTTAAAACTGTATGTACAGACATACTTATATAACATGTATGTATATACAAACACACCAATCCTCATAACTCTTCAGTCTCCTGTAGACTTCATGCATTGTGTTTGAACATTATGATAGATCTATAGGTATGTTCTTGGAAAGAGAGTTTGTGTCCCCCTGTTCTGTGCAGAAATAAAAATTCCACTAACATTCAACTGATAATTATATACTGATTTTAAAAGTAATCAACACAATGTGCCCTAGAAATTACTCATGAAAAGGACTATTCGTGTATTGCCCTAACACTTGTCACTCAGCCAGAAGTGATGTCTGACTTAACTGAAACTATCGATTTGCTACCCTGAAAATTATTTTTTTTTCGAAAGTAATTTGCAATGTATTCCATAACACTACTCACAGAAGTTAGAGCATTTGAGCTTTAATCAGCAGTCAGTTCACCACTGCTCTTCTGTCATTCTCTCGTTCATAGATACATGAAGACGAAGATATTGCTTTTTCAGGAGCCCTTGAGAAGAGCATGGCTGTGGCTTTTAGAGTCAGCTCCAAAGACCAGAGCAGCTTTTAATCTCAGACATCATTAAGGTGAAGTTGCAGCAGTAGACTAAATAACAGTTAAAGAAATTATCATGAAAACACATGAAGAATCTGCAGAACAGACTTGGTTTTCACATAGGTCTGCACATGCTAAAGTCGTTTTATGATGAGAAATCTACTTCCATAAAGAACTAAGCACCTTTTTGAACTAGGAACCCTGGAGTCTAGACAAACTGATGGCTATATTCAGAAATAATAAATTATTCTAATGAACTGCAGGATACTGCTGCTGTTAGTGAGTTACTAGGCAATGAAATAAATTAAGAACTCTGTGTTTAAACCTTGTCTTTCATTTTATGCTTCTAATATCCAATATTCAGACCAACACATATATGAAGTTTATTTCTCACTACGCTGTATAGGAAGCCTAGATACATAACTTTGGGCTTTGTCAAAATTTTAAAATAGATATTCTCTGTAGCATTCTCTTCCACGGTCTGATCTCCCACTCATCAAAACAGTATGCCTGGTTGTAGAGTGCTGTGGCTTTTTCTATGTATACCCTGAGTTTCTATCCATAGAAACACAGTGTAACAGAGGATGTAGGAAGGTGTTATACCAAAGCATGGAGGATCAAGACAAACACTGAAGAGAGAATTTTCACATACTCTGCAGAGTGCAACTTAGTTGAAGTTACTTTTGAAGAAGTCAGCACAAATCTCAGAGACAGTGAATGCACAATGCCCTGGCAGTCAGCTCTGGCTAATTACTGCCATGACAATGGGCATTTTGGGAGCAAGAGAGACAGCTGAGGAAACTTCCTTCAAGGACTTACCTTCATCTTCACTTGCCTGACCATTCAGATCATAAGCTAGCATTAGCAAACACAATTTTAGCTTTTCATCAAGCCAGAAGCAGAAAGCTGGTTTAGTGAAGTGTGTGTTACAGTCAACCTTTTTTCTTATGGCAAGGAAAACCTCCAAGAAATCGTATGCTTTGGGATGGTCTCATTCTGGCCATAGATGAAGCGTTTCTGCATAATGGAGCTGTCTATAGTGGTAACACAGCATGATTCACCAAACAGGGAGCAGATTCACCAGATGCATATACGCCTCTGATACTAATATAAAAATATTTATTTCCTAGGAATATTTCCTCTGTGGCAATACATATCATGCAAATGTATCCATTACTCAATTATAAACTCTGTTTCCTTTATCAAAATATTGAAAGTACAGTTCATAGTTATTCATATAAGAAATTACATTTTCTGTATAATTTAAACCCAAATGATAACTCGTTTAACCAGGTAATAAAATTAGTTTCCAGCTTAACTAGCATTTTTTTTCTTAGTCGTACTGAAGTAGAACAAAATCATAAATTAAAGTTACATTAATAAAATTATCCAACACCAGAATACTTCCTTCCTTAATACATCTTCACCTGTTCCCAGACACAGACTCCTAGGTCAGGTTTATATCACTACATACTTAGTTTCCACAGTAATTTTATTCAATAAGTGACAGATTTTAAAATCTCCAGCTCCTACCTGATGATTGGCAGACATTCTGAGTCTGAGTAGATCCATTAGCAAGGCAAAGTGATCTAGGAAATCAGTTTCTGGTATATGCGTTCAAAACAATGAAAAAGAATCAGTCATTTTTAAAATATCTATTAAAAAAAAGAAAAAAAATGTTATCAGGCTTAAGAAAGATGTGTGCATACTATATATTAAGTTAGTATGTGAATTTGGGCTTTGTATCATTCATGTCCTTAGTCTGGTCCATAGTTGTCCTGGATTCTAGATTTCACAGTTTGCCACTAGTCAGACAGTCAGCGCAGGCACAGCAATGCAGGATAAGAAGATGTTTGTCATGAGCAACCACTGGAGTAATTGCTCTTGGATGTCTCTCATGTCCTAGTTACTTCCCACCCACATGTGGGCTCAATTGCAAATTCCCATGTCAGTTTCACAAAAACAAATATCAAGAGTTTCCTATGGATTTCCTTGGAGGCAAATTGAACCAAGAAAAACTTCAATCACCAGCTTCAACCTGAGCCATGATAGCAGTAGGTCATTATGCTTAGAGGTTAAAGCCCAGCAGTTAAACATCTGTTGCATATGTAGTATAGGCACATGACAAAGACATTTGAATAAGGTTACATCACTCATCTTTTTATGTCTTGAAACATTCTTGAAAAGCAAACAAAAAAATCCCAGGAGATAGAAACAAGGATGCCACTGGAGACGGATTTTTAAGCTGCATGTTAACACAGTTAAACTCAAAATATAATACAGTCAGTATCCTACTTTTACTTCTTTTGTTTGGGGTATTTTTATTTTTTTTTCAACGGCAGCAGATAAGCACATAAAAGGATTTCCACACACAAACTTTATGTTTTCTGACTAGGACACCAACAGATACTCTGGAGGACTGGTTGGCAAAAAGGGAAACTGGAAGAAGGGAAGGATTTCTGATGTAGCCTAACATGAAATCATTTACCATTTACTTCAAATATTCAGCTTACCTGAAGAAAATGAACAGTGTCTCATTATTCCTAATGACAAATTATTCTGTAACACTGAAAGAAAAATGTAAAAGCACAGGTAGGTGATTATTCCTTAAAAGCAATTGAGATTCATATTTATAAATGACAGAACATTAATCATATGTATTTGCTATAAGTGAAAAAAGTGAAGATTTAAAGCAAATGTTTTTTATGCATGTAGTTACAGAGTCAGCAAGCAGAAATTTTCAGAGCACAGTTTCTTATTTAGAAATACGTAACTGTCCATCTTTCATTAGCTTTGAATGCTTTCAAGTGCTTTCAATTTCTACATCTAAGTGCCATTTCTAGGAGGTTACGCTCCCTTCTGGCAGTGAAGATTTAAAATTTTACATGGCTTCAAATACATACTTTATGCATTTGACCTGTTTCCAGATATTTAGCTAACTACTGTCATAAAGCAGGTTTAAACAAACAAACAAACAAACATACATACATATATATATAACCCACATCCAATATAAAATAATGGGTTTGTATCCATGTTTTCTCCCCCTACTTTTTCATTTACACCAACTTCAGTGTTTGAATCTATTACACAGCAAGCAAGGTTAGGTAGATAACTAACTATGGCCCAGAAAATCCTTTAGTTAAGCAGCAAGTTTTCACTTATTTTATTTTCATAATATCTATATTTTGGCAGACATGCCAATTTCAAAGGTGAGAGTTTCACGGCTAAGAAAAGCAAATTGCATAAATTTCAAGCACGTATAACAGAGACGAGGTAATGTTCCACCAGCAATACAAAACCTTTCAAAAATTACCATGTCATTTTTAACTTGAGCTCTCAAAGATCTTACAAATGTGTTAAAGACAACAATGCTAGAAAAAAATATACTTCCGTGATGATTTTCTTATACTTATTACTTATTTTTCCTCCTTAAAGAAATGCGGGCAATGAAACTGTTCTGTACATCGGGTCTAGTGATGAAGGCAGAAGACTGAACAAGCTTGTAAAATAGAAACGTTTCATTTATCTCATAATTACTGGACTATCATCATTACAAAGGATCATTATTTCAAACATTTAGAAAATACACAGTTTCTAATGAAATTGTATTTACTGACAGAAATTTTATTGACAAAAAGTACAATTCTTGTGTGAATTTTGAATATTTTCAGTATGAATACACAGAAAAAAACAGCCCTATGAGGTTTCAGCACTTAAAGTAGAAAGATGAGTAAGCAGCGTAAAGCAATTTATAATAGAGCTTCTACCTGAATGACATGGGCAGATTTTGGAGATAAGAATGTGGATTCTGTGCTCTTAAGAAGACTAAAAGAGCGAGGATTTTTAATGTGCGTTGCACATGAAGTGACATAGAGCCACTGCATTTGCCAAGAGTAAAGGTCCGCTCAAGAAAACCTTAACAGGCTTTCGTATATATTCATATACCTTTGGGAACAGAAAATTCTGAAAAATAACTGACAAAGTGACTGTGAAGTGTCTCTGGAAATATATATCTATTTTGCCTGCATGCTTATCCAACCAAGAGCAAGAGAGGTGTGAATCAGAAGCTATGAAGCTGCAGTTATTTTGGGAAAGGCATCACCCATGGCCACAGAGCCTCTAGCACATTCAGCTCATGTGCAGCAGCCTTGCATGAGCTTCTGGCTCCAATAATCTTGCAGACGCCTGGATCACACACTACGTGAGTCAGACCTGCCAAAACTAGAATGAGTTTGTTTAATCACACCCTACTGCATGGATCTTTCACTGCCCTAAGCAATATAAAGAAAGGCAGGGCTCCTGGCAACACAATCTTCTATTTACATTACCTGAGTTGTAGAATTAGTCCTAAAACATTTAGCTTGGCATGAGATCTGCATCCCACACAGTTTGTGAAAAAGAGATAGGAAAATTATGAGAAAACCAGTCCTATAAAAGAAAGGACAACAGATAGTTTATTCAAAATAAATAATGAGATTATACATATACACCACGTTATACTTATATATTGCCATTGATCTGTTTGGCAGGAAATATAGAGAGACTGAACAAAATTTCAGATAAACTTCCCAAATGCAAATGAACAGCAATCAGTAGTTGCACTAGGTACTTCCAACAAAGATGAGGTAAGCAACCATTCTGAATAATTTATCGTTGCAAGAAGAGTCAGTTTGAAATAAACCCCCAATACATGACAGCAGCAGCTAATTGATGAATTGTTCCTGCTATAAATATTTTAATTTTGGGGATAGCGAAATGAATAACAGAATCCTCACTCTTGACTAATATTATTTTTATTCAGTGAGAAAACAGTATAAATTGAGAGCTTGTGAAGGGTCACGTTACAAATCAAGTAATTGAACATTATCTTTCATTATAGGTCCTGAGAAAGGAATTACTGAAATCAGTTATTTTATATGGAAAACTCTGGTTAAATAAGTCCTGACATTCAAAATTTGTTGTAAAAAATGGTTGCTTTATATCACAGGTATGCATGAAGTGCTATAAGTAATACCAAACCTTTTCAGTAAAGCCAGATGTAGAAAAATATTTTAGCATACAGTTGTGATAAGACAGCTGTAATTACTTCAGTGCCCTGAAGACATGAATGTGCATAGCTGTCACAAGTGATATTTGTTAATAATAATGACTTAAAAACTACAATGAGCTGCTTTTTTTTTTTTTTTTTTTTTTTTTTTTTTTNACCTCAGTTGTAGAGCAGTAGTATAGCTGGACAAGAAAGAATATGATTCTTCAGCATAACTTTCAGTAATTTCACGTGGAAAAATCCACTGAGGGAAATATGGCATGAGACAGCTGTCATTACTAACGTACAACCAAAGGCATTTGTTTTTGCAGACTCTCGGTGCAAGATCACAGACTATTTTTTGGATTTCAAGTTGACTTTCAGGTCCACTAGTTTGATCGCAAATCTTTGTTCTTTCTAATCAAGACAGATTTCAAACAACTAAAAAGTAAAATTCAAGTCATTGTCCTCAGAGCCACTATTCAGTGTACAACAGTCCTTGACCAGTAGTTTAAAGCATATATTTTATTTGAGACTGGACTGTCACTGGTATAAAAATGCAAGACTGAAACCGATTTGTTTGTTGATGTGTACACTGTAAATGTTAGTGTACATTTAACCTTGATACAATCTATTTACTATTTCCATTCAGCATTTATGTGAATTATGTAAGAATACCTGCCCAAAATGGAAGGTGTTGACTTAACCTCAAATTCAAGAACAACTTTAACTATTTAGCCAACTGAAGAAGAGGAGGAATTTTTCTGTCTATAAATAGTTACAATGAGGTATAGGATTTCCTAGCCTGCTAACAATAAGCTCTGCTGATTAAATCAACATGCATACCTGCCAAAAATGTATCGCTGAGTAATGTCCCTTTTAAAATCACCACAATGCTGTTTCAATGTATTAACAGAGAAAACAAGTGTGCTTATAAAGGACTTACGTCTTACATGGTAATTTCTGTATTAGGTCAAATACAGTAACATGCAGAAAAGCCCTCCTCAGCAGCGCCACAAGCTGCGAAAGGAAAACGTGATAGAAGATATTCAGTACCATCTCCACTGGATCAATTTCTAGGTCAGTTGTTTGTCCTTTAAAAACGTCAAAGCAAGTCAAATGTTCACAACTGTAGTCATTTTAAATGATATGCTACATTTGAAACCTAAAATACGCCTTACTGTAGCTTCTGAGATTAGTTGAAGAATAAGTTTGTCCAGTGTGAGAAGAGAAATATAAAATAAAAAATGCAGAGTCCTCAGGTACTGTGGCTCTGACATACAGCAGCAGAAGGATCACTGATGATCTCACATTTTCAGGGCAAAGGATTTAGAGCATGGGTCACTGCTACCTGTTACTTTAAACGACGCTGCTGCCATTCATTCTGTATACTACTGCAGAGCTTTTACCTATTTAAGGAATTAACTCTGTTTGGGATCACTTGCAACACGGGTAATTTGAGCTTTATTAATTTTTCGCAGGAATTTCCTCCACCTGCACAGGAGCTAACTCATTTAAGTCCTGAAACAATCTGGAGAAACAGAGTAGTTTTTCATTGAGGCAGAAGAGCAATTGCCTCTGCCTACGCTAACTGCTCCACAAAGTTAAACAAGGTTAGGCTTCTACTAAAGAAGGCAGGTTCTGCTCTGAAAAACCTGGACAGAAAGTTCTGAAATATGAATACAATTTGAGTGAGGTAATTCAAGCCAGGTGCTACACGGTGACAGTGTTCTAGACATGGTAATGACACGTAACTAGTTGTGTAGCGATTAATGAGACCCTTGAGAATCAATGTATTTCCATGTAGTTCTAAACAACCTTAACCTCACAGACGCTGAATGTCCTATTGACCTAACAAAAAATGCTTACCTTCTTTCAGCATTTCATGTTATTCAACTGCCTGCATACTAAGGGATACAGTACCTTAAATAAATACCTGTATTTGAAGCCACTTCTTTCAGCCTTATGATATTTTCTTATATTTTATTTCATGGTGATCAGCAGATTGCGTTGGCTTTTACTAGGAAAGAATCAACACTTTGCACTGCTGTCTCTCCCACCACTCTCTGCCCCTGCAAAACCAATCCACACATCCAGCTTAACCATTCCATGAGGATCATGCCAATGTATCATAAAATGCATACGAAATGTACTTTAACTCACTTTTTAGGCAATAATATCCTCGTGTAGCAACAAAACCTCAGCATCTGACTTGAGCTGAGAAAGATTTTCACAAAGAAGAAAAATAAATTGCATAGCAAGGTTGGCCAAGTGACACAAAACACACCGCTTAGTCTCTCCAAACAGTTCTGTACCAAGAGAAATGGGGACAAAGCCAGCTGTTAGGACTGCTATTGCTGGACAGAAAGAGGACAAAAATAAGCACTATTTTACTTTATATTGCTTTTTCCATTGACCAATCTGTTAAACATGGACTTAAATATTGAGTTTATAACAAAAACAAGATGCATATGAATTCAGCGAAATCAAATATCAAGCATCAAGTTGTGCTTGTGACAGAGACAGCTTACAATAACTCAGTCTATGTCTATGCACAGTGTAATGAGTGGATCCTGAAACTGATGTGCTCTTCCATCCCAAACATGAATGACATCAAGTAGGATGATAATTAAGTAATGAAGCAACATTGTAATGTGAAGGTACTGTGCCATAGGACAATGTAAACAATACAAGGACACTTGCCAATACAATAACTTGCATTATGTAAGCAAATAATTTACATTTTTAATTCAAGTTAGGAAATAGTATTGGCTTTGTTTAGTAAAACAAAACCAAAACAACAAAACAACAACCAAACATAACTTATCTTTGTTATTCAAGTGGAAAAAAGCAGCAAACTACAATCATTATGATTAGTTTTAAAAATCAGCATGTTATGAAGAAGGGTTAAATTGCAGGCCTGAAATTTTTATAAACAAAACAGGGCTAGAAATGTTCTGTTGTCCTTTTTGACTTCTGAGAATAAACTGGGCATCAGAGACGCCAAAGTTGGCAGAACAATAGTTCTTAACAAGAACTTTGAAAAGGTCAAAACTGACCCACTTGTCTTAACACAGTATGAAAAGGATATTTGATGAAAGCTGTTAACACCTACACATAAGAGTCTTTGTATCTTTTATACATTGAAAGAATAAAATTATATTAAAACTGTCAGTTTAAGAAGAGTTCTATGAATACACTTTATTGCAGGGTTTTTTTTGGTTTTTCGGTTAGCATCCTAATTCGAACGAGGAGTACACTCCGCTTCTTCAAGTCCTAGCTGTTCAGAAACTGAGCTGGACAGTTCATGCAGAACTGAACAGTTTGTGAATAATGCATTGCTAACAAACAGAACAAGCAACTTTCAAAAAAAGTAATCAATAAATGGTGCATCTAAGATCTCCTATTAAAAAAACAATTTAAAACATTGCTAAACTCTATTTGCCAGTCATTTTAGTAGTTACATGGAATACTTAGTATTTTCATGCTTTCACTAGATTACTCCATTTCCTATGTTCTATTTCAATATAATATCATCCACTAATGTGCTGAAAGAAAAAAAAAAAATCACCTCTGTACACAAACAGGATTTGCACTAAAAATGCACCAACTTGAGCAGAAACAAATCTAGTTTCATTTACCTCCATTCTGAGTGTGAGATCTTATCTTTTTAGTGCCACTCTGCAAATCTGGTCTTTTCAGGATGGGATTCTGGCAGAATGTTCATGTGGAAGCTGGTCCAGTGGCAGCTGTGCATGTAGGTAGGGTCAGACTTAGGGGACATGGAAAGAAAACAGCTGTTCAGTTCTCTCACAAGCTTCTTTCCCAGAAACCTGAGGGGAATGCTTGTGATCACAAACTCCCACCCAAAGAAAGCAGAAGAAACACGCTGCTCTTACTCTGCCCCAGGGTCAGGGAGCCACACTAGATCTTAGTGTCACCCCTCTCACTCCCCGCCTGATAATTCCGCCCAAGTTTCTCCTCCTCAGCCCAAGTTTCTCCTCCTCAGCCCCTGAGCATAGCCGTGATACTCGGCAGGTGAAGCGAAAACTACTTGTTTTGTCTTTGGGATGGAAGAAACAATCTTATCCATCACTCTGTACCATTCAGGCCTCTAGTATCATCACCAAAAAGTTGCCCTGGGAGAATATTTACCTGCTGTCTGTTAACTAACACCAGCTTTGCTTTTTGCATTTTAAGTTTCTTTGAAATATAGGACAGCTATCATTAAAATTACTCTAGAGCCTCATATTTATTAGAATTTAAAACTGGGTTCAAAGTATGGTTGGCTATATTAAAAATGAACTACAGCTATCTTAATCCATCAATTAATCTTTGTTATTATTATCTTCCATTTTTCACGTATTTTGGTATCACTACTAATTTATTCAACTCAGAACTATTTTACAGCATGTAGATGTACTTTGTATCACAGGGATGTGTTAATTAACAAACACATTTATAAAATTTTAGTGTCTCTCTTTTTAAATTTTTGACATTTGACTAAAATTTAAATACATATATAAGGATAGCATATTGCATAAGATACATACGCAATTAATATAGCATGTCATGGTAAAGACTGTAGAGTATTATCAGATCCCTTTCTTCAGTCCCTTTTGACTTCTCATGGCACCCTACCAACCACAAAAATTTTTCAGGCAGTATGGTGTAAAAAATAATTGCTTAGCTACAAAACTGCAGTTTATTTTAAGTTCATATTTATTCAAATATTTATTCAAATACATTTAATTTTCCTAGATAACACTCATTAATAGTTTCTAGAATTTTGGGTGTAGACACCTAGGTTTCTACAGCTTTGTACCCTAACATCATGAAGGGTAATTTTCATACTTATTTAAATAATTTAGTTATTTAAATATGTAATTATTTCTTTGAAAGCTATACTTCATTGCATTCTGATAACTCACATCCATTATTCTCTGTCGGAACTGCAAGCCCTCCCACATGAACACATACATCTACAGCACTCATCTCCATACAGTTTTCTTCAATGTTTTACAAGGGATTCTTCTGCTTCAAGAATATCCATGGAAAAAATACTCTTCCAGATTAAGGTTTTTTAGAATAATTTGGTTAGGGCTTCTGGATTAATCTCTATTAAATTCTATTAGACCTTTTCCTAAGGGTAATGTTTTCGTATAATGAAATCCTGTAAACACAAGGTCAGGCAGTGAACCATGACTAAGCTGCACAAAATTAAATTCGGGAAAGACTACATGCAAGGCTTTCCTTTTTGTTCATCTAATCCTTGGATAACTCATGGTCAATGCTACAGAGGAAATTCTTGGCAGACTTGTGTCCTTACATGTTTGTGCAGCAAAGAAACTGGCATCTCAGCTACTTGGCCATGATGGGACACTTGCCTTCTTTGACAAACTTCAGCCTTTACATCCAGGCTTCTTCAAGGAAACCGTAGAGCTTGAGAGTGGGAAGGTCACCGTTACTACATCTCTGATAATTTCTTGACAAAGGTGTAGAGAGCAGCTAAGACTGAAAGGTCCCGCCATTTTAACACTAGCCTGCAAAATACCAGAACATACTCATTTCTAAAGGTACAATAAATACATCAAGCATGAATACAAAGTGGTTGCTTACTGTTTAAATATATTTTTAAAACACTTAACATTATCACCAATAAGAAACCACTCTAAGGTCAGTGGTAACAACAGAAGAAATGATCACAAATCAATGTCTGAAGCTCTTCATTTCAGCTATCTTCATTAGTCTCAGAAAACAAAATTCTCTAAGTCTTAGAGAACAAACGTATTTTATGTGTTAATGTAGTTAAATGTGGTATGAAAACTGGCATTTTTACAATGATGACAGTGATCTTAGCTGGAAATGATCCTTTATTTTTTTAATCTCTCAAAGTAGGATCAATTGTAGTCCTCAGAACAGTTCTCTTTGAACCATATACCTATCTAGGAAGGCAGTTCTACCTAGTTCTACCACATGAGTAGCTGTTCAAATACCAATGGAACAATTTCTCTAGTTAAGATTCTTCATTCTAAAAGTGGCTTTCCTGGATGAATCAAGGAACTCAGCTACTTTTCTTATATGTGCCATTCTTGGCAAAAGTGAAAAAGGTATTGTGAACTGGCAAAAAGCAGCATCAGATTTTTTTCCTGCATGTTCATTAGCTAATTAAAATAAGCATGACTGAACGAAACAGCCATGAAAATCTAAATGAAAAAATATTCTCAGAATTCAAAATTAAATGCTTTAGGACACTTTTCTCACATTCATTAGTTTCTTTAAAGAAGTATTCAAAATAGTTCTGAGTGCTCTGATCTCCGTTACCATACAAATTATATCCATCTTATTTCTTAAGCGTTTGTCTGTTCATGGCATTGTGTATAAAAGAATGAGGTCTTCTGAACTAGTAAGACTATTTTATCTACAGTAGAAAACAAACAAACAAATACACAGAAAAAGCACTTGGAATGATAAAACAAAAGAATTATAAAGCTTTGCAGAAACCTTCTGAATTTTACCTTTCCTGGCTTTTCTAGTGGCTAGGGCAGGGGGAGGAAGACGAAAGTCAGTGTTGAACAGTAAAGAACTCATCAAAAGGAACTTCAACCTACTGAATAATTTATTCTGGATTGAAAGATAATATATCTAATATTGCTAAACAATGAATTACCTGCATTAGAAAGCAGATGCAAGCAAAAGCATTTGTGCATCAGAGGTTTTGTAACTTTGTTTAAGTAACAGTTTTCAACTTCAGTTTGGACTTAAACAGTCTCTTTTCCTTTGGCATAGAAAAATAACAATCATATCTCAAGTAGGAAAGAAAAAAAGTGTATATGAGGAAAAATGCACTTGGGGCATTAGTAGTCAAATAGAGATGAGACATCTCAGAGATCTCTAGTTAGAACTACAGTCACAATTTTCTTACCTGCTCTTCAGAGAAAAGGGACAGAATGCATCGACCCGTGGGTGCAATGGTGGTTTCAGCAAGAGGTGAGAGCTGTGGTGGTAGCCTCTCACCAGGAAGGCCATTCAAAATCAGTTTAAAATAGGAAAAGTGTGTGGGATGATCCAATACTCCTCTGGCACTCTTTGTGGTGCAACTGTAGATATATTTTCAAGTTTTTTGCACCTAGAGGGAGAGAGAAATTGAGGTTCATGTGTCTGATCCAGGAGCTTCGTTTACTATTAATAGAACTTTCCTGAAAATACCACACAAGGCAGGTTTGGAGTACAGTCGCCCTCCATTGGCAAGTTAAGGAAGTACATGGACAAAATCATGCATGCTCTTAGGAGGCTGATATTGTGAAAGGTACTCTTATCCAAGAAACATGGCTGCAAACCAGTTAGCAGATATGTTGTTGATAAAGGTAGCATGCTTTAGACCTGTTGTGCCTAGTAAACTGGCTGAGGTTGAAGAGAAGCCTACTTTTAAGCAATTAAATAGGTAGTATGTGTATTTAGTGCACCCAGATACATTGACTCCTTAGTAAACCAAAATTAGAATATTTTTAAGCAAACAAATCTCCTGAAATGCTAACAGTCCAAGCTGGAATCTAACTTCTGGAACTGTGAGGGAATAACCTTCCCTTTGCTCCCACATCCAAGGAGCCTGGAACACTTATAGAAGAATTGAAGGATCCAAGTTACTAGTAGCAAGAAGATTGGATCACCTTTGGAGGAGACAGAAATCTGACATCAGGGATTTTTTCCTAACAGAGAGAATAAGTAGCAAAATGATAGTTGAAAAGTACAAGTTATTTCCAAACAATTCCTTGACCAGTTAATAAAAAACCAACAAAACTGGAGACTGATTAAACCTTGTATCTTCCCACAGATCTGAGACAGCAGGAATTAGTCTAACTCTGCCAATTATCTTATATAATATTTCTTTTTCCATAGAGAAAATTATGAGGTCAGTGCAGACAATTAAAATTCATTTTTAACTGATTAAAATATGTATTTTTGTGCAACACCCACACAAGGAAAAACTTTGCTTCAGTAGAAAAAGGGCAATTCAGCTGCAGGCTGGTTTTAGGTGTGTAGTATGAGTTGGCAATAGTCTTTGATCCATATCCTTTGGTCAAATTTGACATCTATTTCACCCGAGGCAGGCACAGATCTTTTGAAGGATATTTCTATATAATGAATGACTGACTGCTAGAAGTCATGTCATTGTCCTCCTCCGCCTCTTCAGATCTGATTTGCAGGCCAGGTAAATCTCATGACATGTCTCCAAGTAAATCAAGCAGTGAGAAAAAAATGCCTAAAATAGTCCTCATCATGCTAACACCATAACATCTAGATGATGAGTGATTTTGAGAATCTGAGGAGAAACCCAGCTTATCCCTGCATTCATTTCAGAACAGGGCAGCAATTTGAAGAAAATTCAGTCTTTCAAATAGCAGATTGAGAAAAAATTCTGAACAACTTTAAATAAAACCTATTTTTCCTTCTTAGTTCCCTTCTTAATTCTGCTTGTATTCACTCATGCTTCCCTTCAATAAAGCAATTATCTAACTTCATATGAGTTTATTTTAACTATGAAATATTGAGTTTACTTCAAAGAAGGCTATGTGACCTGTTCGTGTAAGGTAATGGGCACTTTCTAGGTACCTTGGCAGATAATGAGAGTAAATCATGTGCATAAAAACAGGACCAATACCAAGATACCTGTGAGCTAACCATTCCTAACTGCTACCTTAGCAGAGTTATTGCAGTGGATTTCTGTTCTGGTGATTATCAGGTGAACTTCTTAAGCTATTTATTTTTTCCTTCATTCCATGCATTCTACAGTAGCAAAAAACCTCTATCTATGAAGAGCTAATCAATTAAGAATAAGTAAAGGACAAAATATTTCTGGAGGTAAACAATCTGCAGCAAATAAAACCTGCCCTTTCCCCATGCAATTCGATTTGCTAAACATCTGAAAACATTTCAACTCACAAGGCTGCTACAGCAATTTGAATCCTTTTTATCTTCCAAGGAGCAGCTGTGCAAGGTTTTGTTTTGTGTAAAATCAGCATAAAAACAAGAAATGAGTTATCCACCTATAATTTTTTTTTTTCTTTTGATGAGCAATAGATGCCTTCACTAGTTGTTATAAGGAGGTAGGAATATAGCCATATTTACAATAAATAGTGTGGTTCTGCAGTACTAGTAAATAGACATATGGAGTTAAAGTTTCGCTTTTTCTCTGGAGGGACAAGGAATGTTGCTTATCTCCAGCTTAATTTTACTGATTTTTTTTTTTTAATTTTTGTTTTTTCAAAAACTGAAAATTCATTCCTTTTAGCCAGAGTGAAATAACATACTGGGTTTGCAGTGATGATGTTTCCTGCAGTACTTAATAATGAACGTATGACTGCATATTAAACACACAAGGTAACTGATCACTTGATGCTAAAGAAGAATACCTAGGACATGGAGGTTTCTTCATAAATTTCTATGTAATGTGGAGCTCTTCTGGAAGTTAATTCCTCCTAACATATGCAACAAAAAAAATCAAATCTTATACAGACCTATAGAGATACACAAACACCTACTCTCACACACATATACATGTGTATAGGTACAGATACATAAAAACCTTTATTAAGAGGGTCCAGAGCAAGATTACATAGAATCTACGTCATAGATGGTTACATAGAATCTACGTCGTAGATGGTTACATAGAATCTACGTCGTAGATGGTTACATAGAATCTACGTCATAGATGGTTAGAGTTACTGAGTAGCCACAGGCACAAATTAAAAGAGATTTTAAAAGAAATAGATTATGCACTTACCATAGAGTATATTAAAAGAGCCTTAAGACTGTGGACACACATCCTTCTTACACTGCAGATATTAGGAAGAGGTATGTGCAACACCGTCCTTAACACCTATTGGAAGAATATCAAAGACTCTACAGAATTAAAGAGCCTCTGCCAAACCAAAGGCAATAGAGTGGACAAACTGGCAACTTATTTGATAGCAAGGAAAAATACCTTGTTTCAACACTCGTATCATAAATCTTTACTGGCAAAGGAAAGCTACAAATGTAGAATTAAATTCACCTTAGTAAATTTGAAAAAAGAAATACCGTTGTCTTTTCTGTGGAATTCTAGTCAAAGAAAAATATGTAATAGAATTCAAGGGTAGTACTAAACCCGCATGTTTAATGTATCCAAATATATTAACTGTATTTATTTTTTGCCTACAATAACTCACGGACTTACAATAGGAGTTCCTACTTCTTCACCTGTAATGGAAAGATCTCTACCTTATAGAAAGGCAACATTTGTTCAGTCGCAGTTCTTTCGATCAAGATGTATTTTTTTTTTGTCCCAGACAACTTCAGTTTATGTTCTTAATTCTCAAAACAAAACAAAACAGGCAAAACAGGAAACGAAGTAACATCTGAAGATTGCCAGCAGTTAAATAAAACATATAAAAACTTAACCAAGCCCCTCTGTTCCTGTCTCTGTGTTATGGGTTAGCCTTGGTTAACAGCCAAAATACCACCCAGCCACTGTCTCAGTCCCCATCCCCTGTAGGAGAGAGAAGAATATAAAACTGAAAAGCTTGTGGGTCAAGATAAAAGCATGGAGATCACTTACCAGTCACCACCATGGACAAAAAAAGGCTTGACTTGGGGATAATTAATTTAATTGATTGCCAATTAAAACAGAATTGGATAGTGACAACCAAACATGAAAACTAAAACACCTTCCTCCCACCTCAACCCTTCTTCCCAGGCTCAACTTCACACCTTCATTCCTGACTCCTCCACCTTCCCCCCACCCCAAGCAGTGCAGCAGGATGAGGAATGGAGTCTGCCATCTTTCCTCCTCACACTTTTCCCCTGCTCCAGCATGAGTCTTTCCCATGGCCTGTAGCCCTTTAGGATAAAACTGCTCCATCATGGAGTCCTCTCCACAATGCTGCAGTTCTTTTAGGAAACACACGCCTGCTCCTGCTCCCATGTGGGGTCCTCCAAGGGCTCCAGTGCCATAACCAGCTCCTTCTCCACTTACCTTGGTGTCTGAAGGAACTTTGGAGCCTTGGTGTCTTACTTTCACCTGCTCCAGCATTATTTTCCCTTTCTTAAATATGTGTTCCCTGAGGCACCACCAGCTGGGCTGAGGGGCTGAGCTGTGCCTTTAGGAGGGTTCATTAGAACCAGCTGTGACCAGCACAGGACAACCCCAGCTGCTCCTCACAGAGGCCCATGCAGATCTGGCTACTAAAACCCTGTAGCAGCCCTCACAGACAGATACAGCTTAGTTTGGAGAAGTGTAATTGTTTAGGGGTTAGTTTATGGTGAGTTTCTGTTGTGTTGGGGTTTTTTATTTGGTGTGTTGTTTTTCTTTCCCCCCCCGCCCCAATTTAAAAATTGTGTTTTCTGCTTTTCAGTTTGACAGCCATCACAACATGTTTATGAGTGGATATTAACAATGGAACAACCTTGAAAGTGGTGGCAGACAAGCGCATCTCTGTAATGCCCACTGAACTCAATGATATTCTTAAAACTCCTGCTATTCCTGGCTACAGTTCTCAGCTATAGCCAAGGTGGAAGCCAGCACCATTAGTTTATACAATCACTGTAATTTCCTCTTAATATTTACTTAAGTTTATGGGGAGTTAAAACCTGTGATATTCTCTTCAACACACTGGAAAATGCTTAATAAAGTATTCAATTTTTGAGGTAGCCATTGAGAGTTTGGGGTTTGTTTGTTTTTTGTTTTCAGCTGTACTGGTAATTTTTAGTTTAATTTCTGACTTGTAAACACTGGAGTGGAGTGGGTTTCCCTACTTTTGGCAGTCTTGAAAGCTTCACAAACCTCACAACATATGATCACTAGACAGAAGATGAACTACTTCCCTCCTTTTCTTTAGCTGACTTCCTGAAAATAGTTTACAGCCCATCAGGATTCTGCAGTTTAAAAGTCGAAAATCATGGAAATACATACTTGTTTTGTGTTTTCCAGACCAAACACATCTGAGGTTTTGAATCACTAGTGTTACTCATAAAGTTGAGTGGGAAACATGGAAATGGCCACGGGAGGAGAACTGGGATCAACATGCTGAGAGAAATGTTCCCAAGGACTTCACAAAATGGCATGATTTCTTAACACATCAGTCAGAAAATATTACTGTATGATTTGTGAAAAACATTCTAGGACTTTATTTGTATCTGTTAGCTATCTCTAACACTTTGGTGTTAGAATGGCTCCGTTTAACTGTGGTTGAAGCACTGGTGGTCAAGTCTAATAGATTGGTATACAGTAATTTATCTTTTTTCCCCCATTGGCATGATTACAGAATATTCATTTAAATTTTGAAATATATTCATCCCAGCTGCCATGAAACCATTTATGCCTTAAAGAACAATGAGATGTTCCAAATTGCTTGGAACCTGTTCAGGTGGTTGGCAAACAGATCTCGCTGCAGGTAGTAAACTCACTCTGCTGAATTCAAAGGCTGGGTCTCTACATTCTGTTGTTCAATAAAATTATAACTCACTGAGATGCTGAGTGAGAGAATTAAATAATCTCTCCCATGGTGGCACATGCTTCTACCTCTCTGGATTGTTCACCACACTTACATCATCTGAGGACTCTTGGATCCTACTCAAGGCCTTACCTCTGATGTTTATTTATGCGTATGCATTTCTAAGGCATTCAGCACTGTATTATCGTAATAACCCATTGAGAAAATAGTAGAACAAGGCTCACAACATGCTTGAAAATTAGAAAAGGGTTATTACAGGGCTTCACAAGTAGAAATACTAAGTCTAACTACACAAAGAGTACTCAAGAGTACATAGATTACTTTGCTTAGTCACCTGAGAAATATAATTTATGATTGATGTGAAGGAGTAAGGTAACTAACCACGGGAAAATTGGGCATGGGTGGGAGAAATGAGCTTTCCATTTATTAGAGGAGTCTGTTTCTGTTGGAGCATGGACAGAGATCTCATCACCATGTTCTAGCATTTAGAGTGGCTACAAAGAGGATGGAGACTCCCTTTCCCATCGAAAATATGAGGGGCAATGAACATGTTACTCGTGGCAAGATTCTGACTGGACACAAGAGGGAAAATTTTCATACAGAGAACAATCAGCCGTTGGAATAACCTCCACAGGGATGTGGTGGATTCCCCAATATTGGACACTTTAAAGATTCAGCTGGACAGATTGCTGGACCATCATGTCTAGACTGTGCTTTTGCCAAAGAAGGTTTTACCAGATGATTCTTGTGGCTCCTTCCAACCTGGAATTCTATGATATTCACATATATACACACAAGGAATTGAAGCACCTGGAGCTACAAACACTGTGCACCACAAGAGGTCCCCATGGGGTCTCTGCAGAGCAGAGGATGCACTGAGAAAGACCTGTGACAAGGCTGAAGAGAAAACTGTATTAATGTCCAGGTCCTAATCAGGACCCTTTCAGTATGACACAGAGCAGTGAGGGACAAGGATGATTTCACAGGATGTGATATGTCTTCCAAAGTTCAGGAACACTCAGGCTTAGGAACTGTCAGCATGGTGAACCACCACAGTGCAGACGGTCTTTAGGAGTCTGGAGCTGATTTTATCTTGGCCAAATTCTTACATTGGCTCTGTCAACAAAATTCCAGTCACTTAACTCTAAAGTCCAGGGATAATGTACCCTTGACATTAATTTAATCCTTTATAAAAATCTGAATATCTCCATAAGAGTGCCTTTACTGTGCAACTACTGGTTGTTCTGGGAACTGGTTGGTTGGTTGGTGGTGGTTTTTTTGTTGTTGGTTTTTGTTTTGTTTGTGGTTTTGATTTGTTTGTTTGGGGGGGGGGGAGGTGTTGTTTATTTGTTTGGAAGGGACTAGAAATCTATATGTAGTGGCCTGGATTAAATATCTGCATAGGTGAAAATCTCAAGTGGAAAGATCTATGCTTAATATACCTGATTAGACACTTAAATATGGTTATTTTTTTTCTGAATTCAACTCTCACTAGTTTAAGTCATGCTTTTCATCCAGTTTCTGAGGATCATTTCATCTAGTGCATAATTTTCCTAAATCTCTCCAGATCTCAAGAAAGCTACAGTTTAATTCAGAAACTGAGTTTGAAAGAATAGTATATAACCCACATGTTCTTAACAATGGAAATTGAGGGACTTATCCAAGGTGGCTCAAAACACAGTTTTAAACAGTTTAGCAGCTTTACTCTTTTACAGTCTTATCACAAGTCTTCCCTGCCATATATTATACTCAGCCTTAATGACAGAACAGAAAGCAGTACTTTTTTCTTTTTATGTAAAGCATTCAACCAGATGGCCAAAGGCTACTGCTTGATTACAATAAACAAGACTGAAAAAGGGAAACACTTTTGTATGTATGTTTCTTTCCAATATTCTTGTGAAGAAGCTGAACAAAAATCCAAACCTGAGATTCTTCTGACAAATAGAAGAGTCTTTCAAAAATAGCCTAGGTTTGTTGAACTGAAGAAATCTCATATTTGTTTGAGGATTTAGTTGAAGAATTGAAAGGCCACCTGCACGGTACTTTGCTGCCATCCCTTCTGAATCTGTATTTTTTTTCTAGGTTAAACAGAGCAGAAGTGGAGGAGTAGTCTGAGAGTTTCTTAGATGATAAGTTTGTGAACAGATCAAGAGGTGACTGAAGATGTAGCACACTCTGGTGCAAAGAAAGTGAAAAAAAACAAAAAAACAAAAAAAACCCCACATGTACTATGAAGCTTCTAAAATAAAGCACCTAAACAACACAGTCACATGCTGTGTTTCTAATGAAAGTCAGCATAGAAACAAACAGAAATAATCTTCTACCTCTATGAACTTACAGTCAATACAACACCTGTTATTCGTCTGTAACTGTAAAGCAAATACAACGCTGACATTTCCACTTTCAGTTGTAATTCCTCTCTTACAAGACATGGCAGCAGAACAGAGAACAAGCCTTCATACTTTCGGCTATGGAGCCTTTACCAGGATAATAGTTGCCACCATGCTGACCTAGTGGCTTGCAAACTGACTCTTGAATCTTTTGTCTCTTTTTATCCCAGGAGAAATTAGTCCAATTATATTATATTGTAATTATTATATTATACTATAGTAAATAGTATATTATACTATTGTATTTCCTATGTAACCTTAGCTAGGTGTTCCTGATCTGACAAGTGGATTGGACTAGATGATCTTTTGAGGTCCCTTCCATTTCCTAATATCCTATGATTCTATTATTCTATTGTGGTTGTTTAGTTTTGTTTTGATTTTGAGAAGGCAATTTTTTGCTAAAAGTTTCTAGCTTGAGGGTGTGCAAAGAATGCAAATGCATTGTTTAAATGTATTTACTCTTTTTAAGCCAGAACCGACCTTGAACCAGAATTTCAGCTCCATGAAGAAGGGGGTCTTGAAGGGAAAATAAAGTATTCTGAGACGGGGGGGGGGGGAAAAACCAAACCTAAAACCACACAATTTCTTGTAGGAGTGGAAATCTTAAGTAATTAAATAACAAAATCAAGAAGATCCACAAGATTAGGAGTCAGATAAGCAAGGAGGTGTGCAGTACTGAGACAGCAAGATACTGGGGATTTTTATGGCATGCTAGGCAAGCTATTGAGGAGTTAGGGTGCAAGGTAGCTGCGTTGTTCAGCTGACATGCTGCTAATCTCGTTAGTCAACAGTTCAGACAAATCTTTGGAATACTTCTTTTCACTTTAGAAAAATACCTTCTTTTATAGCTCCAGCTCTACCTAAAGATACGTTTGAATTATAAAGTCCCCAATGTGTATACCCACACAGATGAAGGACATAGTTTCCTAGAGCAAATGTAGGCAAATACACTGAAAAGTAGCTTGCTTATATGTGAAATGAATGTATTTCTAAAGCCCTGAAATAAGCTATTTTTTCAGCTCTAGAAACTTATATTTGATTCTTTCTAAAAAAACCACTCCAACCAAACAAACCCCCCAAAAACAACAAACCAATACCACACCTTGAGTATGATTCTAGAAGAGGAGGAATTTTAGGCCAAAGAATGCTCTTTAAATGTGTGCAACAAACAAACTCTTGTCTTTAAAAAAGAAAAAGAAGAAGAAACATGTTGGCTGTGTAAATTTCAATACTGATTATTTCAATGCCCTTACACACCTAATTGTATATCATGAATTCTTCTAGAACTGTTCAGAAGTAACACAATGTAAATGTGAGAAAGCAGGGTCAGGCTTTTAGGCCCTGACTGACCCGTAAAAGGGAGCATTTAATTATGCTAATGAAATCAAAATGAAAGCAGACACATAAACTCAAATTGTCTTTATACAAATATGATGCTGCATTTTTAACTAATGATTGTGAGTCAGAATAAACAAACTCATGACATTGTTGACCTGTTCACCTATATTTTCTGTAACTTCAAGAAACAACAGCTGGCCACCACAGCACCCTTTTGTCTCTGAAGTATCAGGACTAGTAATTTAGTATGACTGTGTCCATACTTAGGTACAGCAAAGTAGGAAAGTATTTTGCTCACTAAGTAATGGACTTCAGAAAGGTATTAAGTAAACAAAATCAAAGTATAAAAATATTTTCTTTTACTCTTAAGACAATGGATGTTTTTCACAAGATGCCCATAAGAGGACCATGAGTCATCAGTTGAGGCTTTTAAATACAAACATAACCTTGGAATCATGTTCTAAAAGACATAAATATACAATGCTGAGGTGAGTCTCTGTGTACCTTAACACTTTGCCATGCTTTCCGATATAAGGCTTTCACAGATAAAAGCCTGAGGCCCTTCACTCGACAAAAATCTCACAATGAAGTGGCACAGGCATTTGTTGAGAGAATCTGCTTAATACCTGCAAAAGATTAAATTGAAACCTATGTATAACTAAGAACACAGAGAATCCCAGATGAGCTCATTTTCCATTCAGAAGATGTTTATATAGTCTTCCGAAAGAGCAGACACAGACAGCAAAGCACACTGAAGTTCTCTGGTAGAAGTAAAAAGGACATGCTACTTGATGATAATGTCAGATCAATAAAAGGCAAAGTACACAGGTCACTAATAACTGAAATAGAGAGTGCACCTAAGCTTCATTCCAAGCATCACTTCTATATGGAGCTTCCAAGAGAAGACGAAGTCTCTCTATGGTACAGCTGATAGTAGTTTTGTGCTGAGGGTTGTAAAACTGGTGTAATTGCAATATGGCCTGAAATACTGTAACCAGTTGTCATGTACTGCTAAGTATAATGGCCGAAACATTGTGGCAAAACCAGTTCATCTACCACAGGAGATGATACATTCAGTATAAGGTGAACTGCAATTCACATATCAAGGACAAGCTAACGAGCCACAGCCCAGGCTGTCTGGCAGATACAGGAGGTGGGGGACATGCCAGAAGGCACATAGCTCCGCCTTCTGATGCGCCCAGCATGGCACAAAGGGAAAAGCTGAGACCCTTCCACCGGGCTTGTCAATCTTTTGCAATCACCCCTTTCCCCCCAGACTTTTCTCTCTTTCACAGTAACACCTCTACAAAGGAGCAGAGGTTATGCAAGCAGGCAACCCAGAGGCCTATAAAGGCCCACCTTGTACAAGCACTGGCAGCGCCCACTCACCATCTTGAGGACCACTCCACCCACCAGTCTCACCACATAAACTGAATAAGACACCGGAGGACGCCGCACGTCACTGGACCTGAGACTGCAAACTCCCTCACACGTAAAGCGGAGCCATAATGATGGTGAAATCTTTCTCTCTCTATTCTTTCTTCTCCATACTTCTACCTTTTTGCTTTCCTTCTTATATGTAACACAGTGACACAAGATTTACAGGCCCGTATGTGCTGCAAACTTTTAATGTTTACCAATCGAACCAACAATAACGTAAATCCTTCTGCCACTGAACCATATACCATTTGGGCCAAGTTGCAAAATAAAAGCCTTTTGTTTGTGCACCTTAAGTACTGTGTGTACTGTTTTCCAACCAAAGGGGAACCACGAACCTGAGCCACTTCTCCCCCCACTCATACCTGAGGGTGGGACATGACACCAGTTCAGATTCTCAGTTTCATATATGAAACTTCAGGTGATTTTGAAATTAAAATTTGCTAACAATATTAGAGAAAAATAACAACAACAACAAAACCCACCAAGCAAGATTGTTTTCTGACATGTATGGAGGCTTACAGGATCTGCAAGAGGAAGTAATACAAGTTACTTATTGTTATAAAAAATCAGTTTCAAAATACTTACTTCTAAAGATGGCTTTTCGTTTTCTTTTCCCCCAAAAATGCTTTACAGCAAAAATTATACAAGCCATCTGAGTCAACTTTATGGTTCTGTAATAGAGATCATAGACATTAAGTTAGTCTTTTTGCATTTTCTTTGTGGCCAAATGGCAAAAAATAGCCTCTTTCAAGATGCAATTAATTCAGCTTCTTTCAGATATCTACTTCAGGATGCAAATAATTACCGTATATGATACTGATTAGAAGTCTGCTGATTATAACAGGCGCTTGGAATGATTAGCTTAGAGGTAGATACTATCAGAGATTAAGACATGTAAGAAATCTTATGAGAAGGCAAAGGGAAGCATTTTAAATCTAAACCAGAATCAATCAAATTAAAACTTGGTGCGTGGAATGAAAAATGCAGCTCTTACCCAGCTAACTTGCACTGCATGTCCACGTGCTGCTGTCCCAGTGGGATGACAAGGTGTCAGGTGGAGTGGCTGCAGGACAGGCTGGGAGGCGCCGCCTTGCAATGTGCACTGCACATCTGAGCTGCAACTCCTTTGAACAGGTGCAACAACTGATCTCTGCCCTTGATCAGCTTTTTTGACTACTACACTGTTGTTAAAACAGAACAAATACCGTCATTGCTTTCTTTTTTTAGGACATGTTTTTAGATCCCAGCTAAACACCAAATTCCCACTCTTGTGGTGATACTCACCAGACCTCAGAAATTATAGGTTTTGGTGGCAGTGTAGCATACATCTGAGCTACACACACCTAAATTCTTTTCCAGATTTGTCCCAAACTTCCAGGTCTGGTAACACCATCCAGATACATAATCAACACAAGGATATAAATTCTTCGGTGTGGGATGTTTGCTCAGTAGACAAGACTGTAGAATCAAAAGTTAAAATATGAAGGTCGTATTTTACCATAAATCGTAATACCTCCACTTTGACCGGAATCTACAACATGTGGGTATGACAACTTTGGTTTTACCAAATGCTTTTGTCATATTCATTTATCACCTGAAACTGGTTATATGTAATAATTACCAGTGAAAAATTGAAGTGATCCTTTGAAACTATATTTTCTATCACATCCCATATGCAGAATTAATCTCCTAGCATTCATATAATTAAATTTTTATTGGTACACTATTTACTGGCGACCGGCACTTAATAAATACCTAAGTAGAAATCAAGTTTATTTTTATTTGCTAAGGCATTTCATTACATTTTATCTGGTTCTAATTTTAGTCATCACTCTGAGTTTCTTAATCCTTAAGCAGGAATTGTTATTTATTAATAATATATTTCCCTGTGACTAAGCTGTAAAAGAATAATGCTAAATAATGCAAAGTTGTTTCATCAGTGATCTAAATTTACAGGATATTTCATGTTTGATACATTTTCTAGCATTAGGTGCATCATTTTTAGACAACTGTTGAGTAATCGTCCTTTCTCTGATATTTTTCAAGCAAGCAGAGAACTTTCTGAAGCAGTTTCAGTAAGAAAGAAATTAGGTTTGTTGGTAGAGGCAATATCTTTTATTAGACCAGGTGATATAATGGGGAACAATCAGGCAAGCTTTCTAGCACACAGTCATGTAATCAATTCCTTTTGAACCTACATAAGCACAAAAGAAGAGTAGAAATTGAAATCCTATTTTCACAGTTCATGTGTGGATTAGCAGGAAAGTAATTTTGAAACAGAACAGCTTTGAAAGGTACATCTTCAATTTGCGGATTTAATCATCTATTTATAATGAAGATTTTTTTTTTTTTTAAATAAGGCATTACTCTCTATTAGTGTGCTTCTGGTAGTGTACCTTTTATAGATATTTAATGTATCTTGTATACCTTAATAGAAAGCATAAGATATATAGCTGTTTTATGTGCATCAGAAACAAATTCCAGGTTCATCAGAAACAGAGAATTCAATAGAGCAAATAAAGACACCTGTGTACACACAATAGCTACTTAATAATTTTCTATATAGAGTCCTTGTACATATAGGACAAATGAGTAATTACAGCAGTTATATTCCATAGAAGGAGCTATGCAGAGGTCCCATGAAAGCACATTCACATAACAGGTTCTGTATAGTAGCAGCAGCTATAAATTTTCTATTTTCTATAAATTTTCTATTTTCTATAAATTTTCTATTTCTACTATAAATTTTCATTTATATTAGCATGATTAAGTGGGGAATAGCATCACTTACATGTAGATATAAGTCTTGGGAGCAGACATGCTGGAGACACAAAGGAAACTAGTGTTGACTCTCAACAATTCACTGCTTTAAAATTCCACTCCCAATACTCACATTGTTAAAATAAATAGTGCTCAACAACTAAGAACTTACATTCTAGAAAAAAAAAAAAAAATAACATGCCACTAAATTCTTCTGCCATCTTTTTTTTTTGTCTGAAAAGATGAAACAAATTCTAAACCCTTTTTTCTCTAGAATTCAATTTCAAAGCTTACTTGAGACATTGTGACTTCCCTACCAATGTTCAGATAAGTTATTGGAGAGCTGGTCTGAGAAATAGAAAGTTTGGAACCCAGTGAATATGGTTTTGCCATCACTAGTGAAAAAACACCCATTGGTGTTGCCCTGATTGTGCTAAGTACCCAAATTTGTCTGAGCTTGCGTTAGGTAGACTGATTTTAGCTCATTTCAACACGGATGGCAAAGCAATTGCTGGCAACTTGTTGTAGATTAGCCTTGTAAATACCAATACAAGCTTCAGAGGTCTAATAAACCTACACACCCACAAAGTAACTACCAGCATCCCCTTCTGTTAGCTGGGGGTGGGGGCTGTTGTGTCACTCTGTCTAATAGGTAACTGGTGACCAGTTTTGTTTATACTCCCTCTTTCACCTGCTGAAGGTTGAATTCAGCTAGGAATCAATAAAGAAAGTAATTTGACCATGCTAGAAAACAGAAGTGCACCCTCAAGCAGACTTAAATCTGATGAGGAAGAAACCTTTAGTGTAAGCTGTACTTCTCCTGGGCTAGGACTCGGACTGCTGATGATGGCCTGGCACCCTCTACCCCCCAGGCACTTCTCCTTGAGGACAACCAAAAGCTGAAGGACCCAGGGGAGTCTTGGGTGGTGAGCATCACACTGGGAAAAGGGACAGATTTGAGGGTGTGAGTGTACCCACTGGGCTTAACTGTGTCCTTAAGTGTTGCAACTGGACTAATAATAATATATATCTGTATCTTTTTGTTAGATCATTTCAGAATGAATTTAGTTTAAAAGTTCTTGACGTCATATTTAAGCTGTGTCTCCTTTTGCCTTTAACAAAGTTTTGAATGTAATGGATTTATCAGTCCGATTGTTCCTCAGCTTTCCTTTCAGTGAGACAAGAATAATCAGAAGAGTGAACAAATAGGACAAACAGTAGCCCTTGTGGCTGTTCAAATATAAGTGTGTTTTTAGTTAAGTCGCAAACAAAAATGGTGGAGTTAGCTCATATGTGAACTGAAAATAAATTTTGCTTTCCTTCAAGTCTTTCTCTTTTTCAGACAAAAGCTCTTCAGTTCTGTGTACACATACACAGGCACGTCACAGGAAGAGCCAGAGGCCACGAATGCAATTGCGAAGAGCAAGTTCTATTTTGGTTACCTCTCTACTGAGGGATCTCCGAAGTCACACCTAAGCTCCCAGGCAGAGGTGACACAAGCGGGGACGCAGGTGCTGGTAAGTTCAGCCCTGCTGGAAGATCACGGGGCCTGCTGAGCTCGTCTGTATTTCAAGGCTTCAGGCAGGCGCAGCCTCTTGCTCTTTCTCACAACAAAGCAGGAATTTCAGACACAGTGATAAGGTATCTAGAGTTTCTCACAGGCCAAGGCTGTCTAACACGGAGGTTCTACTCGTCAAGTACACAAGGTCAGTAAAACAATTAGGGTGATGTATGTGCTTTTTCTACAAACAGGTGCATGTCACTTTGAGCATATTTACATTCAACTAAATTCCTCACCAATCTTGCACAACATTCCCATGCAAGTTCCTTGTGTTTGCTTCCTCTAAATTGTCTGTCATTTAGTTATTGTTTTTGCCTATGGATTATAGCTGTATGAAACATGCTACTGAATATTTCAAGTGACAATGCATTTTCTTCCCCTTTGGAGTCAGAACGGTTACCTCTCCCAAGTTCCAGCTTGTCTGTTTGCTTCAGGCGCAAAATAAGCAAACCATCTCAAAGCAAAAGAAGTCATAATAACGTATTTTAAAAGTACTCAGTCCAACATTCAAAAATACTGTTCAGCTTCCATCCCAACTTCTATCCAAGAATCTCAAGTAACATAAAAATAGAAATTAATTATCTGATAATAAGATGGAGATTGGAAGTAGTAATTGTAGCTAAAAGTAGTGTTTGTTTTGTTTGTTTGTTTTGCTTTTAATTGAAGGTACCCCTACTGCCTAAAGTTCTACGGGTTCAGTCTTGAAAAGTTACTCATTTGAATATTTTTGTTTTACTTACTCTTGGATAACAGGAAAATATGGCAAATACTTTGTCTATAAACCAGAAGAAGGTAGTCAGAGGAAGAACAAATAAGGTTTCCAAACACTGTATTGATAAAGGTAAAATTACTTCAGCTTACCAAAATTATATAACACATGCATTTAGTTACTTAGCAGTTTTCTCATCTGAAACGTAACATGGGTAATTAGTTGAAACTGCATTGTGCTGTATTATGCCATTATGTCATTGCATCATGGCATAATATTTCAGCATTGCAGCTTTGACAAATGCTACAAGAAAGGCTTTCATAATGCCATTTTTAAAAAATGGAATCCTAAAGGAGGTATGTAAGAGAAAAAGAGAGGAGTTGGTTTTTTTTAAATTTGTTTCGTCTCTCATGTAACACATTTTACTACATACCTTTATACGAAAGAGGGGTTTGGCACATGAGCTCAATCAAAAATTCTGCATTTTGAAATTTTTTTAAAATGAGAAAAACATAGAAAAAATAACTGTATATTTTTAGGAGTCCTAAGCAGTCAGCAACTTCTCTTACAACACTCATATCATACACTTTTCTGAATATATACAAATTGTGCATTCAGAAATGATAAACAAACACATCATTCTCTTATAGCTCATTTAGTGAACAGAACTACTGTAAATCAACCAAAAAAATATACTCTGCTTGATATTTCTGATCATTCCATCCCTGAATTCTTATATATTGCATCAAGGAACACTTACTTCAAGGAGGTTGGTATGATCGACAATGTCAATGGATGCCCACCAGGTTAAACTCCAGGCAAAATAAAGTTAAAACTGCCATTTTCTTCTGAAATCAAACCTGAGTAGACAGAGAAACCTCATGGCTACTGCCTGTATATTTGAGTTCCAATACTCATTTCCAAGATGAGCACCCTTACCAAAAGGCTACTGGCTGATTACCAAGAGGGAAGGAATAAGTTCATTCCCTTGAACTTATTCTACTGTGCAGAAATTAATTCATGCTTCAGTGGGTGAAAGAGGGAGTATAAACAAAACTGTTCACAGCATTTCTCTAATGGAGTGGGAGGAAAAGCTCTCTTTAGGTCCCTAAAACAATGAAGATTTTGTATTTTACCCACTGACTGTGTTTACAGCAGAAATAGTACAAAGATAAGGATTCTAACTGGATTTCCATTATATGAAAATGTGAACATAATGTAAAAAAGATAAATGCTCTGGTGTTTTCACATAGAAGTTGAAAAAGAGGTAAAACTGGTCCTTAGATCTAACATTTACTGCATGTTTCAGTTGCAAATACACATAACGGTTGATGGCCAAAGTTTCAGTTCTAACACAGGTCTGAAAAGTTAGAAACTGGCAATAGGTATTTTTATAAAACTTAGCTAGTTTGAAGGCCAAATAAATGTGGTAATTTAACTATGTGATGCAGCTTCGACTGTTAAATTTCAGCCATTTACAGCTCTGTAGATTTTGGCGCAAATCCTTCTTTTTTTCTTATACATAGTTTTGTTGACTACATGTTATTTTCCAGGAGTGTTCTTGCAGAGCAGCAGTAAGCACTCTCTAGAAAAAGGATTTCTTACATCGTACCAAAGAAAAGAAATTGAGACCATCTCCACTGTACACTTGAGACAGAAATCCCAGTGTCGGGGTGTGCCCAACTCAAACACCAAGAGAAGAGGCCTGGCTAGAGAATGACCTGAGTCTCTTCCAAACTGCATGACAGACCTGGAAAAGAACCAGGAACTTCTCTTTCAAATAGTAACCTTCTCTTTCAATATAGTAAACTTCTTTCAATATAGTAAACTTCTTTCAATATAGTAAACTTCAATATAGTAAACTTCTCTTTCAAATAGTAACCACAGTACTGAGGAAGAATGGTTGATCATCTAGTTGTCATGTGGAGTTAGGACCTACACAGGCAACAATTTACCACAAAGATCCTGAATCCTGCATTTATTATAGGTGTCAAATAAACCCCGAGTGAACTCTGTTGATTATTTCATTCCAGGGAGTAATACTACAATCTTATTCTTATAGTTTACTTTTGAATGTACTCTATTTCTTCTAACACAGTGAATAGTGCCAAGCTCAATTCAACACGTTATATGAGCCTCAAAATAAGGATGTGCAATATATCTCCAATGAGGTCACATTATTTGAATATCTCTGAAAAGGAGCAAGCATTTCAGCTGCATTTCTCACATTCTCAGCAGTAGTTTTCTCCTTTATTGCCAGTTTATGTCAAAGACATATAGTTTAGAAGAAGTGGCTCCCTTGGGAATACTTTTGCTTTCAGTAAGAATTAGCACTGCATTTCTTCTCCGAACTCTTTCAAGGCTTTGATGTCTTAGCTGAAACACGGCATTCTTTCATCTTGACATTCAGTAAAGGAAAGAACATTTTTATTTATTTAAATATATTTAGAAAAAACTTAGGTTAATTTAATTAGTTGTCATTTCTGTCTTGACGTTCATACTACTGTAGTGGGATGTATATTTTTTAAATTAAAAATAAAATACAGTAAAAAAAAAAATCTCTATTTTGAGATTATCAATTACAGATAAATTCTCCATTTAAAAAAAAAATGCATAAAATATGCAAAAAAATCCCAAGTCCCTCCAGTAGGTTCAGTCAGCAGCACTGGCTGCAAAGATTTATCTTCCATCATTTGAATTTCAGCCATGCAGCCCCAATACAGTTAAAAAAAGGAGGTTTATAACCCGACTTAACTAATAGAGATAGAGATAGATCTGTCTTAGAACCTGACATCACTCTATGTAATTTTCAACTCTGTCGACATCATCAGCCTCTGTTCCTGATATCATGTCTGTGCAACAAGGTAGGAAGTAGAACTCTATGGAAATGTTGATTAGACTGTCTCGTCCTGCTCTAGATCAGTACAAGATCCCCAGAGTGGCGATAACTCTGCTGCAAAGGTCTAGAATACATATGGTACTAAATGTACAGCACCTGTTTCTTTAATGTATCTTTTCTTTCTATAATACACAGTTAGAGGCCTATCAACCTAAAGATGGAATAAAATGCTTTCTTGAGTTGATACTACCAGTTTTAATTTTAAAATAATCTAAAATTGCATGGTGAGGTTGTCTTAATACTATATTTAACCAGAACATACAACAGGGAAATCCAGTGTACTGAAACATTGCACCTCAGTGATTTACAGTTTTAAGCAACTCCGAAAATTATAATCAAAAATGTTCATCTCTAGGTCTCAAAATTCATTTTAGTAGTATACATAAGTGGCCTGGTTTTGAGAAAACACAATGCTCAGTATTTTAGTCAAATCAGTTGTCCAGATATCTAAATATGGACATATAATTACAGTCTTCCAATTTAAAGACGTTTTACAATTATATATGATGCGTTTGGACTAAAAATATTTTCTACTGTTTTTCGTTATGTGCAGAAAAGAAAGGAGATCTCCTTCTAATATTTTAATTGTTTACAATTTAAAGATCTAAAGTGCTTAAAATTTAAAAATCTTCTATTTCAAATATTTTATGCATATTCCCAGCCATTCGTTGTAGAATAAACTAAAATGTTGAGCTAAATTTTTTATGCCAAGTTTGAGAAGTAATTCAAGAGACACATTTGAAGTCTTATCTTGTAGCTAGTCCACATAATTTTCTCCTAATATAGATTCCTTCCTTCTTTTAAGATAAATTCAATATTCTTATGAGCAGAGCCCTATTAAGGACTCCTTTCACTGCAGTGTAATTTTCAGTAACCCAAGGAATATTCACCAGTATTGTTACTGCAAACCACCAAGTCCAGCTGCAAACGAATGAATCAATACCATTTAGAGAGAAGAAACCCAGTGTCCTTAAACAGAGGTTTATCAATTTATTCTGTATTTGATCATCTCCCATTTCTGAGTATGGCATTCCATCTAGGTTTAATTAAAAAATAAATTACCATTTTAATAGATTGAGATATTATATGAGAGTACGCAAAGTTAAAAGCAGTGAACTACTCTTTTAGATCCATTTTAGAGCTATGCAACTCATTTTGGATTATTAAAAAGAGAAGGAATCAATTATAACCAGCAGAATCAATATGTGACAGTTTATGAAACTGCAATGAAACATCCAAAGTAAATAGGAAGAGGAGTTAACAATTGACCACACATCATAAAGTATTAGATGGAGCCTTTCAGATCTACTTTCATAAATCAAATACTTGGTAAAAATAAGATGATTATTCCCAATTCTCATTATAGGCCATTCCTACTAAAGAAACAATCTCAAATTAAGGTTAAAATAGTGTTACTTCACTGAAGCATAATAATTTCCTTTTTATACCAACCACTGGCAAGCATAGACAATAGACATAATCATTTGAAAGACACCTTACCATAAAAAATGCCCTAAAACAATGTAATCTAGAGATGGATTTGTACTAAAAATCAGAAGATCATCTCCCAGGACTTCTTACATGCCTCCTTCATAACAGCAAATCTGAAGAAATAGAAAGAATCACATACCAGACATGAACAGGCCTGGAGAAACATGGTTTGGTTGTACCTTTTCTTAGTGTTAATAACATCAGTTTTGTTACCAGAAACTTTTTTTTTTTTTTTTGATTACATTAAATGATAGAAACTGTTAATGAGAATAAACACTCAGCCCTTAGCATAGTTTCTCCACGACCTCAGTGAAAACTTGCCATTTCTCAGAGACAGCAATGACACATGAACTACGATGAAGTCTCCACATTCTTACGACCTGCTCACATGAAAAACCTGTGTCATATGAGAAAATACAAAATACCTTTCTCGCTTCTTTCTTCATTCCTTCTCTTTCATAAATGATTTCTGACAGTGATGATGATTGTTTATATCATGAAGATAATCTGACCACAGGTATTTCTTATTATGGATTTTCAATCATTAAGCCACATTTTATTAAGAATTCCTGTGTTTCTGCCTGTGATTCAATTCACTTTCAGGACATGCAAAGAGCCCTAGGTCCTCTACCCTCTGTATTCCTGATCTGTCAGCACCAGATAACAGATGCATTCATCTGAGTGGCACTGATACCCAGTGGCATCTTTCCAAACAATTTTAGGTTCTCAAATTCTCATCACACTGGCTGATCTTTGGACATTCAGCTTTTGCATGAGTGGCTATTTTCAATACCACATCAAGATGACTGACAGCCTTACTGCTTGTCATCGCACAGTACAGTAGCTGACTGCCCCTGGATAAGGTGACCCCGGGCTTCCCAGTTTGACTAAGCTAGTGTCTGGCCCTGTTTGTTTTTTCAGGATTTTCCTAGTGCCATGATCAGGTTTCCTGGGATACAAAAATTTCCTTGATTTTATTCTCCCTCATCCAGTGTGTGTCACATTGTTGTACTTGAATCTTTTTGTATCTTTACAAGCTTGTCTCTATGCATTTGTAGCTCTGTTGCAGCTGATGTCAGCTGCAGGTTTTCTGTAAACTCAGATTAGTTTGTTATTATTTCCAGTTTACAGCAGTGTAATGAAAACAGAATCAGACTTTATAATTGCATTGAACCACAGAATTTAAAAATAAAAACACATTAAAGGAATTGGGATAACAAAAGGAAAAGATTAAACGAATCAGTTTTATGCATACTATTCGCAATGATCACCTCTTCTAAGCTGAACGTACTTTTGTACATAGACTTCAGGAGCACATACGTGTTGAAGTAACGAGCAAAGTTCATGATGACATTAATTGTAAAGCCCACAGCTTGCATATCACCTGCTCTGTCCTCCCTGCTCCCTTAATCTATCCAAGCCATGGGGCTGGAGGATGAAATTCTACTTTCAGCCTGGAAACATTTTCTTTTCTCCTTGATTTCTCTTTGAGACTGAGTCAGTACATGTTTATAACTGCTGTGGACCTCCTCATAGCAGGCAAAGAAAGAAAGTAGGAAAACCCTTCACAGTTCTTGTCCCTGTTTTCCTTTTATTTGATTTAATAGGAAATACTTGGAAATGATTTTTCCTTGTTTTCCAGTCCTGTTTTTTAATTTTTAAATTTAAGCAAGTATTTTACATCTCTTTCCTTTCAAAATGACAAGACTTTGACAGTAACTGCTAAGACTATATGATTTATCATACTTAACTATGTTCCCCCTGAGTATTCAAAATAAGATTTTGCATAAGCTATTTTCAACTTTGAGTGGTCAGCGAAGCGACAGTGCAATCAACGTTTTCTGGAATATATGGCCTACACAGCCAGCTTTTCTCATATTCTTTCATTGTACAGGATGCAGCTCAAGGATGCTGCCAAAACAAAGTAGCATTCCTTAGGCAGTGCTGTCTCAAAGTAGCCTGAAGACCTTAACATGTATGTTAATCTGTATCAATCAGAACTAAAACCAGAAAAGTGTTCAAGTTTACCCTTTTTATCACCTTTACCCAGCTACTTTGGCAGCCAGAACAGTCCACAGCATATGAATTCATGCGTTGTTTCTGTGCCATTCCTGCACAGGAACCATCTTTGTTGCGATGTTTACACAGCTTTTCTAGTAAAGTCAATTTGTGCTTTAATGCTACAGAAAATTGTTTTACTTGCACTTAATCCCGGGTATGACATACAAAAATAAAATGTTTATAGAATACTAGCCTGCTAAAACAAGGATAGGAATCCAGATTGCCAAAATAATTGTTTCAAATAAACTATTTTCAATTACCTGCTTTGGTACAAGTGACTGTAGAACATTAATCCCATGAAAGACAAATCTGTCACGGCTGGCAACCAGCCTTCCAGGTTGGAATGGCTGTTTGTGACCTTGCTGCCAGCTGGCTACCTCTATTACATTAAAATGCAACCGTCTGTAAGAAGCAGCATCCCTCAGTTTTCTATAGAAAAAATATAACATACTGAATTTTTCTGAAGTATCCAGTGACAACTTGAAAAATCTTTATTTTAGCAAAATATACATTTGGTTTAGAATCTGACTGCCTACTTACAAACACGCATGGAAAAATTGGAGGAAATGGAAATGTAAGTGTCCTAATAGAGTTGGCCTGAGCATGGTGCATGTGAACTTGACATATGTGCTTATTTACTTCTGTACAGATACACAGCTGTATATGCAAGGGGGTTATGAAGGTAGATGCTTACTTGCTTATTTACCTGCTTTCCCAGTTCTAACGTAATGTAATGGGCCACAGCATCTTTCATAAAAAGAGGTGACTTAAAATTGTTTTATTTTTACATTAGCTGCCAACGCTTCTGATGGTTATTGAGCTGTCAGTGGGATGTTCTATGGGCTGTTCTGTCCATGCCCTTTAGACACTGATGTTTACTGGGTACAAAATATATACTAGACATACGTCTTAACAGCAAGATACATTTATCACACATGGCAATTCTTTGGGTCATAGGGTCTAACGTTGTGAAATTATTCTCTTCCAGCTCTATTGTTGCATTAATAAGTAAAAATTGTGACTCATTCGTAACGTATTTTCTATATACATTGTAAGGCTGGCATTTCATTGGAGGTAGTATGGGCTGATTTAGCTTTTCTTTCAATAATACATTTAGAGTAAAAAAAACAATGTTAGTGAAAACACCAGTTAGATTGTGTTGTTTCTTTAGGGAAAAGTAAAATCAAGGAGAAAATGATAAAGGTTAGAATAGACATGCGGAGTTTGGAGACTGACTAGGCAGACTGTGTCCATACATTCCATGCAATTTCTGGAGAAAAGGAAATAGAAGCTATAGATGTAATTGCCTACTTCAGATATAAGTATTTAACTCATTATTATTTCTCACAGATAATAATAATAATAAAGCTTGATGTACTACTTGAATTATTAATGAACAGAATAGCAAATACTATTGGTAGTAGTATAAAATAATTAGTATTCAACAAGATAGAAAATGAACAGATTACATTTTTCATTCCTACATTTTTTCACCATCCTAATATAACGCAAGCTGGTAACAGTTAATAGGATAGAATAGCATGTATTGTAATTCCACTTTGTTAAAGAGGGTAAATAGTTCTGGAACCTGGGATCTTTCAGAGCACTTTCTGTGGTTTTTTTTGGAGGGGAGGGAATGTGCATTCTTTGTCTCTGTTGCTTCTTTTAAAAAATATTCTGGAAACTCCATATACAGGAAAATATAAGTTATGACTGTTTTTTCTGTACCAAAAAAAAAAATTTGACTTTTTTTTCTCCATTATTTTCCCTTTAAAAACAGGTAGAATAATTACTGTTGGCTTATTTTTAGAGACCTCAAATGGGAAGAGACTTATATCTCACATAACGTTTATACAAAATAAAACACATATTAAATTAGATTTTTTTCAGAAAAAAAAAGTTTGGCAGGAAAAGTCACAAACATACATACATTCAGACAATGAAGTTCTTCTTATCTCTTTTAGAAACCTCAAAAACAGTTTAAAATAACTCCTCTCTACCTCCTTGCATGTTTGTTTGTCAAAAGGCATCCAGTAGACGGTAGGCATAAAGTAGTAATGTGAGTAGAATAGACAATATCTCAGTACCAAACACGTACGTATTGTGGCTCATATAGGAATCTCTCTTATTAAAGTGATATAAAATCCTCACCTCTAAGGGCGAAAGGACACAAACTGTGCAACCTCAAATTATAGCCTGTGAAAGATCATTGTCGATCCTGTATACGAAATCAGGACTATTCTGTCATTTGGGACCCTAGAACCTTAATTTACTTTTTTTCCCCCCTCTATCTCTTTCTCTCTTAAAATTATAGTTCCTTCAGAAGAGTTGGAATGAGGCAAGTCATCACTGAGAAGACGGATAATTGAGATTCATGCAGATGAAGCAGTCAAATATGTAAATTAAATGCAATGTAGCAAATGGATGTCATTGTGAATATGCACAGTCTGAAAGAGAAAGACAGAAAAATGCATAGAAGCTTTTTCCTTCTACACTGCTTTTAGAATACATGTCCCTCGTGGCAGAAGTACTGCACAATTTTGGTTCTCAATAAATATTTATGGGAAGCATTCCTTAGTTCTTGCAGTTTTGTAAGAAACAGCATTTATTTTGTACCACTGACATCTCTTTTGCACTCTGTTATCTCTCACAGGCCTAATTCCAGTATTTTGTATGGATGATCAGCTGTTCTAAAGACCAAATTAAAGCATCGCATTTCAATGGACAGCAGTAAACACAAACGTTACAAAGTAATTCTCCTGGCATACCCATTACAATTTTTAAATGCATGTAAACATTAATAAATTACTTTTACTAATAATCATGTTTATCATGACCTACTTGAGATAAAAGCTGAAGGAAGAATAGCAGTGACTGCGAGAGAGAATGTTGAGATGGGCATGACTGTGGCAATAAAGATGAGTCAAAGCCCACAGTAACTGAGCTCACCTGAAATTTCAGAGGCTCTATCACTTCCTGCACATGGCAAAGCAGATAGGCAGTGTATGGAGAGCCAGCTTGGCATCCTTGCTCAGGCTGTTTCTCACCAGCTGATCAACCTTCCACATGCACAGCAGCCGTTTCTTCCAAATGGCTTTGTAAGGTGAACTCAGAACTGCTGCTTCCCAAATCCTACAATAAAAGAACTTAATGAAACTTGACTCTGTAGGACACTTCTCATGTGATTACAACCTTTATTTACCGTTTTTGCTGATTTTGTGGTGGGGAGGGGTTGGTTGGGGATGGTAGAAAGCTGTACATGGCACTTCCAACAGGCTGGAAGCCTGTGGCTGTGTACACTACATTAAATGTCTGCACAAGTAAAGCCCTGCTTGCCCCAAGGCTTTCTGAAAATGAGGGCTTTGTCTGTTTTTCTGTCATCCTTAGCACAGTCAGCCATCTTGTCATCTTTATCTAGATTTTATGCCTGTACTTCCAGCTGGTTCAGTGACAGCGTTGCTGGCTGTAGAATATTTTAACTGTTAGCTGCGACTACAGTTACATTCACAGCTTTCCCCTGACTAATCTCTTTACTTAAATATTATTAAGTATTATGGCTTCAAGTAAATTATTAGCAGCTTACAGATAGTGGAAGCCTTCCTGTATCTGAGTATCTCAGTAATTATGTACAGATCTTGTCTCAATTGGTGTAAATAACACTCTATCTAATGAGAAGTCTCCCTGTACTTTTTTAACCTTTTATAGCACTTTCCCCAAAATATAGGATATCTAAATATCTAATGAAAACTCTCTTTTTTTTTAACTAAACCATTCAGTCTCTTTATCTCCACAAGGAGCACTTTCCCATTTGTATTCTTTAACAGAAACATCTTCACTTAGAATTTCTGTTTTTGTAAAGTAGAGATTCAGCTGAATACTTTCCATTACACACTTTTTGCGTACAAAAAAGCATCATACACTTGTGACCACAGTTATCTTGATTATATTATAGCTCAGGTATACTATACAGTACAGCTAATCCTATCTCCTCTCTCAGATATTTTGAAAAAAGTATTTCTTCTCTACTGTCACTATTAAGTGAGGTTCCCACCATAGCCCTGCAGAGGTGCCACAGCAAACAGGTTGGCTGGACTGTACCCTTCCCGTGCACCAGCAATACCAGTTTTCTCCAAGATCCACTCAGGGGTTGGGTCCGTCCCAGAATGGGCACCAAACGTAGGTGTAATATTCAGCTGCCTTCAGCAGCAGTTTGTAGGAACTAACAGCCCGCCTGGTTTGCCTGTGCCTGAAGAGAGAGAATTGACTGTTCCAGCCTTGAAAAGCCCTTTTCCCAGCTCGCACAACCCTTTTGTTGTTGCAGCTGAAAACCAGCGTGGCTACACAGGCTGCAGTTGTATGGGGAGTCTCCCAGTCATAATGCTCCTACATTTCTTCCACCCTCAGCCTTTTCACCACATGAGAAACCTTTTAAAGTTTCTCCCGTATTGCCCATGATTTCTTGATGAAGACCCTCAGGCTCAAGTCTTGCCCTCTCCCTTGGAAACAAACTGGAGTTTAGTCCCTGTGCAATGTGGGGATAAGGCAGTAGGAACCAGAGAATGGGAAGGTTTGCTTTGTGTGAGGAAACGGGGAAGGCATAAAAAAGGATATAGGCACAAAAATAATTTCCAAATGCAATTATTGTGCTGGAAGAGAGAGGAGGCATTGCATACAGTTTAGATGGGGTGTACATAAGTCATCTGGCATTATGAAAGATAGGTGCACTTTAGATCTACTCTCTTGTCTTTTCCCTCTGATTAATCTTCCCTCCTTCTCCCCCTGTATTCAGAAAATTCAGTGCAGCATGTGCTAGAAAAGGAGCTACTATTTATCAAATTAACCTTGCTTGGGTGTAAGAGAAAGTACACGCAAGTGTCTCACACTTATCTTTTCCCATTTGTGCCAATTCATTCTTAAAGGAGTGATGTCCCTGACAGTTTGCCACTCACCAGCAATTCCTAAATAACAGCATCTGAATTCTTTTTTTCCCAATTAATGCAAGCCTAATATAGGATCCTGAATGGCACAGTTTTGTGCTATCTGGTAATTTTACATAAACAGCAAATGGTTAATAACTGTTGCTACAGAATTTATGGGCAAATCCAATACCTTCTCTAATTAACCTTGGTGTAACCCAGAATTAGGCTCTAATTTACTGTAGCTTACTGAATGCTTTGTGGTAGAATAAGTGACAAAGAGATCACAAAACGAATGTACATTTTAGTCTTTGAGTTGAATTAACATTATGGCTTTAATTCTCATGTTATTTACTTCAGTTTTAAGCTGACATGTGTCCGTTATGAGCACAGTTGTCTTAATCCACACCAAATTATCTAGAAAGAAAACCAGGCCTGCAATGCTGAGTTAAACACTTGCATGCTATAGACTTTGCACTTTCTTTCAGATATAGGTGGGTTATTTCCAATACCTGCCGATCTCTACTTTTAATCAGATCTCATTTCTGTACAATTATCATTTCAGGCTTCTGTTGATTGCTTTTGCTAGGCATAATGAGTAGAAAGAAACACTATCTCATTGTGCAGAATATTGGATTGGTTAGTGTAATAGACTCAGTTCTATTTTTTGCCGTGCTCTTTGAAAAGTTAATTTTCTCTTTCATCACATAACTAGCAGACTACTAATAGCATATAAGGTTTTAGAGGGATTTGCATTAAAGAATGCAGCAGAGTGCCTTATCTACTTTTGGAACCAGAGTGACATATGGACGCTCTTTTACTGTTGAATATCTAAGGTAAAGTTTAACACTTGCTGCAAGCCCCCCTTAGTTTTAAATTCATGGAATAAGAATATGGATTAGCTCTCCCTGAAGCACAACCGTAGCTTGGGGAGGAGGTGGTGGTGCTAGCACAGGCTTTGCAAGCATAAAGTTGCAGGTTCAAAGCCTCGTCAAAGGAGCAGAACCCTTCATTTCAGTTTGAAGCTCAGAGAAATCCTCTTAAAGCCATATGCCATTGTACTGGGCCCTTTTTCACAGTGAGTGATAAGTGCCCTGGAGAAGAGCTGAAATAATTTGACAGACAGGATGCATCTCATTTGGTGGACAGTGCCTGGGCCTCTACTTGCCACAGAACATGGAGGGACAACAGTACAGAGACCCTGTAACTAAGACTTTCTGCAGTGAAAGTAGCAAGGGAGGGACTGCTCGGTATGACCCTGCCATGTACTCCATTGCTTTACTTCTCAAATAATAGGGCAAGACTGTGCCCAGTACACAGGCAGTCTGGTTCATTCAGAGAGCATAATCTGTGTAATATAGCCCCCGCTAGTTCTGAGCACTCCTAGTGTCGCTGTTGTGGTGGAGAACCCTCCAAAAAGACAGATACTTCAAGGCGTAGACCCAAAATCTACCTTAGACTTAGAATCTGTATGTCTAGTTTCTCCCCAAGAAAACTATTGGCTACTGTACTGCAGTAATTTGAGGTACATACTATCAATTGATTGTTATTATTTTATTGAATCCTAATCCATAACAGAGACAAGGTTCAAGGCTACTCCCTTAAATGACATTTGCAGTTCACACATTGAACAATCCAGTGGCTCCTGAGCCATATTACACTGACACTAGCTGTTGTGTAAAAACTACTTCGCAGACTTTCTTCCATTCATTGTCTACCTTGAATTTTAATGAAATACACTGTACCTTATTTTTACTGAACTCGTTGGTTTAAATCCTTGTTTTACTAAATATAGCACCTACTTCATCCCCAACTCCTACCTATGATGAGAGCTAAAGGCCCTTCAGTAGCTCCCAGGGAAATGACATTCCTTATTTTCTCACAGTGTATTGTAATGGCAACTGTCCGAAAGTAACTCAAGGGTTTCTCCTCTAAGCGTTTCCATTCAAATCACATACATGTTATTTACTGAGCCCTGTCTATTATAAAAATGATAACATTCATCTGAGACTTAATTCCATGATTCCAGAAAGAATGGTGCAGTATTTGAGTGACATAAGAAACTCGTAACTTTAAAAAGATTAGAAAAAACTCTAATACCCTAGATGGTCCTGTCCACAACCACCAGTTCTTTTCACCACTGCTACACTAGCACACATCAACACAATGAGCTGCTGAACTCCAACGGACACAGTAACAGTAACTGTGCTCCAAGAGTAGGCAGAAAGCCTACAGAAATAAATGCAATGAACATTTGCTCACTACAAACCCACACTTTGGGAAAGTGTTTCTAGTGTTACTCTGTTTTCACACCATGCTAACTAACAATTCACATGCTAAGCAAAACTTCACATTAAGCCGAGACTGAAAGATAGTACAAGGTAAGATTTCTGAATTTCTCAGCAGTTAAATTAGTGAATTCTGTTCTGAACCTAAGAGAGAATTGCATAGCCCTGTCTTTTACCTTATAGGTTACTTCTCTAAACCTTTAAATTTAGGCTATTCCTGACCCCCGTCTAGGCTAAGATGGCCTCAATGACATTTAAAAAATAGAGATGACAGTCAGTTTCTTGATTCTGACATGTCTCAGTTATGGTGGGGAACAGGGAGCTGACTGAAGCCAATGCTGCCCAGCTGTGGCAGAGATAGTCTGAAAGAAGACAAGCCAGGTAGTCTATGTGTTACAAGAGTATCTACAAGTAAGTGTTTATTAAGTTATTTCAGCTGTAGGAGGCCTGACAATGGAAATTATAAAGTAATATTTTGTATTCAAAAAGGCCAGCAAGCACAGGACTGACATTTACTGTCAAAAATAGCACAAAACAAATCAACACAGCTAGAGTCTTCCAAAGCACAAGTATTTGAAATTTATTGTCTAGCTTTGGAAACAAAATAATGAAACTTTACAGGTCCTTTGGTATGTTCTTTCCTGTCTTCTTGAGTTTATTGACATATGAGCATTATGTTAATTTGACTCAAAGAACTTGTATTATTATTAATAATAGCAATTCAATATAAATGAAAGTTAAATTAATTACTCTTACTAATGTACACAGTGGTAAGTGGGGCATTGATTTCTGGTTCCTAGCATTTAATTTTCCTTTTTAGAGTAACATGCTACTTTTTTAAATTTAATTTTGTTCTCAGCTGTTACATGTTTGGAGACTATTGTCACAGTAATTTACGTTCTTTAAAATAATATAATAATAATAGATGGGCAGCTTGTGCTTGTATAATATGATGTTTATATGCTTGTATTTGTTGTACTTCACATGTTTTTAGAATTTTAGGTAATCTTGGACTCATTGTCCCCAATTCTTTACTTGTTTGGTTTATTTCATACAATGCACAAATAATTAAAAGGTCCGTAAAATATTTGAAAAAATATTCTAAATGCAAAGAATTTTACAAAAGCAATAATTTTCCATTACATCAGGAATGTGTCTTGTTTCCCTTTAATGAAGAATATTTTCTTGTTTCTACTACTTCTATGCTGCTTGCTTAGAAGTTTTCCTTATGAGATAGAGCATAGTAATGTTTAATTAAAGACTCAGATATGAAACAGGAGAAATAAAAGTTAAAAAGCCCGATGATGACAAAAAAGTCTTACACACTTGGAAGACTTGTGTTCTAAGTGTTCTTAAACTGCAGCCATCTAGTACCAAAAATACAATACCTTGTTATTATAAGGTATTATTGCTCCTCAAAAGATGACAATAAATCTATGAAGGTAAAAAGTATCTACCATATGTTCTGGTATATAAAAATGTTTAACCGCTAACTAAGCACATGAATTCTTTGCGAGATAGGATGTTCTCTTCCTTTTACAGAATTATGATCTAATTAAACACTTTGAGTTGCATTAAATCTTGAAATTGTTCAAGAAGCACTGGAAAAGGAGTTGCTAGAAAGACTGTTATTAGTTGGTCACATTATTTACTTTACCTTAAGTCTGCATAAAAGCTTTCATGGTCAGTTATGCTGAATGGAAAATTTGATATTGTTTCTTATACAGTTTTTCCCCCAAACAAAATTGGTAACTGCTAGACCTTCTACTGCTGAAGAAACATTTTGTATTTTCCCAGTGGAAATGAAAGTACAAAGTGTTCCATGAAATACAAATGAGATATTCCCAATTGCAAGATATGCAATGCAGATAAAGGGAAAACTGGACTTTTAGTAATTCACTATACCAGTAAAGCAATGTCTATTAAATTTTTATCCACCTTTTACAATTGTAACACAAATGGTTTCTCATACAGCCATGCCTTCACAAACTTAGTTGCAGCTAGTGGGCTGCAAAAAATGTGTTTGAAAACATGAAGTGCCTAGCAAAATGGGATACTAAGGGTGCTTAGGGCCTTGCAATCACAAGGTGCTTAGCACCTTACAATAGCAGAGCCAGTATTATTGCTGCTTGGCTTTCAGATTTCTGAATATAAGGCGTTTATTTATTCTGTCACAACTGGAAAGTAGTTAGAAAATGCCTGTGCACATACAGGGAGATGCTATTGATCTGTTCCTTTTCTTCAGGGACTAAAGGACATTCAGATCTGTTAGACACTCTCGGGGTGAATGATAGAGGTCTTACGCCCTTTATAAAATATCTTTTGGGAAACATCTCATATTACTTCCAGACTGAATAGGAAAAAGGTGTGTTTGTCTGTTTTCTAAGTGTTTTACCACCTATAAAATAGTTTACCTGAACTTCAGAATGAAATAACAAAATAACAAAAATAACAAAAACGGTAAACAGGCACACAGAGGTGAAATGACCAAACATTGCCTTCGAGAACTGGAGCTTACTTCAACTTCAAAAATCATTCAGACAGAAAAGGACAGATACAAAAGGCTGGTTGGTGTTCATGGCACTTTTACAGGATGTAGAGCACTGAAGTCTATCAGTATATTGAATACTTCTGACTTTGAATAGAGATTCCAGTGAGATCTTGATGAATGCTTTGTTGAAACTATCATATTAAAAAAAGTCTCAGATTTGACAGACTTGCACTTGTAAAGGTAATAATCTAGCGTGAAAATTTCTACCCAGTCCTCTTTAGATGTATGAATAAATGTATCAACTGTGGAAAGCTTGATGTAGTGACTATCAGAAAAAAAAAAAAGTGACAACTGATTTCAGGTATTAAAAATCTTGTGACAACTATTTAGTTCCTCCACAAAGTACTTCATTCAACTGATAGCCTGTCATGTTACAATAACATAGAACAAAATATTATCAAAAAACATTTACAGAAGGTAATTATGATATTATTATAATTGTGATATAGTCCTGACATTATTTCTATCTTCTACTAGTGGAATGTAACTGATGAAGTTTCCAGGACAATTAATTCATCTATTAGACTTACTCTCTGTACTCTCTAGAAAATCAAAGGCATGGTATTATGACACAATAAGGAAAACAGAGACAAAGCTGATCTGCAGCACTGTTTCCGCTTTAAGCAATATATAAATTAATGCCTTTAACACCAAAAACTTTGGATTTTTTTAGACTGATTCGTTAGTTTAGACATGTGTAGAATGTGTGTTTGCCACTTTGCTCTGTTAGTCTGGCATTTGAAAGTATAATCTTGGTCTAAAAGAAGACGTTGCTAAATATATACAAAGTCACTAGCACTGCAGGACATAAGAGTATTTTATATTTTTCATATTTTCTTTCATTTGGAAGATTTGCTACACCTATTAGCTTTTTCTTGGTAAATGCTCCTTGTGAGAATGAACACTTTTCGTTTCACTAGTTCTCTCTAAACACATTTTCAGTGTTTTTATGTGATGTTAATAAAAGCTGAAACACTAGTTTTCAGAAGTCATGGCTGGCGCAACCTATAAAGATGTCTATTCCAAGTGACAGTGGAGACATCACAGGATGAAACCATGTGTTTATAGAAAAAAACAGAGGAATTTTTCACAACAAAGTTTGTAAACAGTAAATGCACTTGACTAAAAGCTATTGCCCATCTTCAACTAGATTCAGTGAATTCAGATAGACTTAGTTATTAAATCAGAGTTTCAGTATCAGCAAATCAGATACAATCTTATGACAGAAACAGCTACCATACACATGTGACTTTTCAGTGACAGTGAAGACAACATTTTCCAATATAACTGTGCTAATGATTATTTTTCTCTTAAGACAAAGACTAGAGAGTAGCATAAAAAGACTGGAAAAACACATTTCAATACTTTAGACAGGAAAAAATAAAATTATTACACTCACAATCAACCGATATAAGAAAATTATTTTTCTAACTGTAAATAGTATTTGTTGAAAGTTTACTACTTTTCTGAGCAAAACAATTAGAAGGATAACGGCTGCAACATTAGACTGTACATTTTAATATGTTTGTATACTATACCTCTGTTGAATTTATTCAAGACTCCACACAGAATTTGATCTCCAGGCATGACAGAACAGTTAAGTTTCATTCTTTTCAACTCTGAGAAGAAATGCTGGTCTGAAAGTAAGGTAGACCACAAACTCAAGGTCTTCCAGGCTGCCAGGAGAAATTACATTATTGTTATAGGTAACTCAAGCAGCATTCCTCTGAATTTAAAGAAATATGTCACACAGTTTATAAAAGGATATATCAAAAGACCTACGAATACCAGCCCCCAGCTAGTGATATCACCAAGCCTTAATTCCCTTGTTATGTCATCTTCCAAGAACAATGTTTTAGCAATGTATTATCTTGACTGTTATTTCTGGAAACCTTCTAGCTTTTGTTTCTAGAAAAACTGTGTAGGAATAGCTTCAGTATCTGATTTACTTTTAAATAGTAATCAAGGGAGACAGGCAAAAAATGCTCATTTTATCTGCTTTAGTAGTGGTTCCACATAAAGAATTAATAAAGCACTTCATTTGTTTGAACAAAAGAAATACATAGCATTCATCTATATATATGTCCTGATTTAAACCCGTGCCAGGCCCAAAGTGTTGATTTTGGTCGTGAAGTGCATCTATATAAACTTATTTTCCTAAGTTTGGGTATAACCCTCAATAAATAAACAAGGCAAAGCACTGTACTCTAGAACTTCACATTTTTAAGACTTTTCTTGGTAGCATGGAACTTTTCCAAAGTTTAGCTCTTTGGGTAGGCCAATCCTAGTTACCTGTACTTTCTTTTTCCTGGTGAAGGAGTCAGGGAAGTTAAGGTACTATGAGGCATCACAAGAAGTGGTTTGCCAATCCTTTTTCTGAGCAGTTTTATTGCTTCTATTCTTTTTTTTTTCAAATTTGTCAGTGGGTTGTCAAAGCAAAGCAGAACTTGTGTCAGTTCTGTGAAAAGTCACCTAAAATTTGACAAAAAGGTAACTCTTAAAATCAACGTTCATGAGGGAGCTGGGTGAAAGTATCAACTGATATACTATTAGGGACTTTACTACAATTTCTTGGTTCAGCAATACCTTCAATGTCTATCAACATTATATATGCCTTAGGCCAAAAATAGTTTGTTGTTTGTTTGTTTTAATCCAGTTCAACTGTAAACTCCAAGCATTGCTTTCTTAATTCACGCACAGATTTAAATATCTACGTTTTTAGACTATCCAACTGCTGCCTCTGTTTTCGAGGAAACAAAGCTCACTCCTCACTAAAGACAACTCTGAGGTAAATATTCAAGTTTATCGTTATATTGTCATTTAGAATTTAGGATTTAATCATACCAGAAGTAAAACTTCCAAACAACTGAATGAATTAAAATACAGCCAGTAAGCTTTTCAAATTACAGGATATCTAGCTCCTATTCATTCATTCATTCCTGTCATTTCCTAGTCAAAGCTGTACTGAGTGATATTTGTGCAGTCTGCGTGAGACCATGAAATCAAAGCTTAGTGCATCGTACATCAGGTATGCTGCTTTCACAGAAATGCATTCCTTCTACTGAAGCACATCTTCATAGATCCTTCAACCATGGAGTAGCTTCCAGATGGAGTGGAGTTTTACAAGATAAGGCAATAACTTTTCAGGTTCATAATAAAGCAATGTGTAGATGAAAGCTCATTTTTCCCAGGCCTTCTACATATAATTCATTGCTCTTTTGCAAGTGAAGCTATCACTTTTATGACCCAAAACCAACAGTAATATTTCATAAAAGTGTGAAGCTCATGGCATTGACAGTCTTTACTTTTTCTGTCCTTGAGTACTGTTATTTTTTTCTTCTTTTGTGTTATGGCTATTCTATTTTTAAAATAATATAAGTTGAACTGCTATTATGAAAATAAATCTTCATTTTTACAATATATTTTTTAGATTTCTATACATTTCTTGTTGAGAAGCCAAATAGGAACTTGAGGACCCAGAATCTATCAGAATAGGCCTGATACCTTTTTTCCCCTGGATTTTCTTAGCTTTACTGTCTTTATAAAACTAAATAAATTAAAACAAGGAAAACAAAACAAAACATTTTCTTTCTGTGATAAGTTGTTCGAACTCATCCTGCCAAATGTTATAATTTGTAATCCCGGTCTCAGTTTCTGTTACTCTTTTTCTCTCTATTACTGTGTTACAGATCCACAAAAATGAGAAAATGTTCAACTAAATTCAAACAAGAGATTCAAACTTCTAGAGTAGGACTTCACTTTGTTATCGAGATCTGAATTTTAGTACTGGCAGTCCCATAGGTTCTACCTAAAATGGGTGGTAATTGAAAACTCGTTTAAGCTTACTGAAAGCCTACAGTTTTGTGTCTATGAATATTCTGGCATGGCTCTCTTTTTTTTTTCCCAGCATCAGCTCAGCCTCTATATTGTGTTTTTCCCAGTAAGGATCAAGGAGCTAAGGATTTCTGTTACATCTCCTCGGGTTTTGAGCAGTGATTCTCAGAATATAACTGACAGAGTTGATTCTTCAAATAATGAATTAATTTGCTTTTTTCAGTTTCAGACACTGAAGGGAAAAATGGTTTGGACACTCTCAGAGCTATGGGTTTGACATATAGGAGGACGAAAATTAACCCATGACTTCATCTTCCTTTCCAAGCAAGTCCTTTCAGCAAAGTGGAACGTTAACACAACAGAGTGTTGATAGTTTCTGAGGACAAGGGCCAGCCATGCCTTCTTTCTTGTTCAGGCTCCAGGGTATATGGATCAAAGCTCTTCAGTAAAGTACTTTACTGTTCTCAGTGATACTGGCTGTGAACAACCATGCCAAAAGCATGCATTCGGTTGTTTCTCTCGGTAGTTCTGGATCCCATCCAGAGGTAGCTATGTTTTTACTTATCTGTATGTAGTTCAAGTGCTTCCCAGAAGGTACCTTATTCTTCAGGCCTGCTGGACAATGCCCATTATGTCTCTGAATTAGATTTTTCCTTTTGACTGACAGATACAAGTTTAAAGTTTACCATACTCATGTGGGAGTTGAAACACATGGATTTTTAGGATTTTCTGGTTTTGCTTTCTTTGCTTTAGGACATTGTTCTCTTGACAATTATCTTCATAACAGTAGACTATTATATTTTTAGACCTAACTACAATATTTTCACACAGACTAATTTTAAACTTAACAGAAACTTAAAAAAATATAAAAATAGTGAAAATTCGATTTGGCTCTCATATACTTGTTAAACATTAGTAATGGAGGTACATATTTTAAATGAAATGTTGCCTCAATCTAGGCAAAACCGTATTTATTGCCACTATTATAGCTAAGGTCAAAGTCTACTCTCACATCCATGTGACAGTCTCCATTGTAATGTATTCACCTTCTCACAAAGCTGAATAAGCACGTGAGGAGATGCTATATCACACGTTGTCTCAAGAGTTATAAGTATACAGAAATATCTGGTGTTTGTCATAGTAACAGAGTGCAAATATGCTTTTATAAAGCTCTAGTCAATTCCTAAATTATGGTAATACACCTTTGAACTGCTTTGATAAACTAATAATGAGACCGCTTGAGGCAGGGATGAATTGGGATTAAATTATTATTTTGTGGTGGGTTGTTAAGTTCTGGAGGGTTCACGTGAACTAATATCTACAGGGAAGACAAATCATCTCACCTGTGGCCTGAACCAGTGACTTCAAAGCTCAATCATTGATCCAGTATTCCAATTAGCACTCTCTTGTGTAGGTGGATAATCCTTTAACACCAGGACAAGCTTGGACTGTCTCAGCTTGATGCCCATTTTCATCACTGACAACACTTGCAATCAACCTACTGTTCTGCAGCAAACAGTTCCGGAAGCTATTAGTGCTTTTACAGATCTCAACAGACAGTGTTGCTGCACATTTGCAGACAACTGCTACACATGATTAGTGTCAAACCAACCTACTAAGCCGAAATATTCTGAAAAGGAAGATCTAAGGCGCAAAGATAATAGTGCCATTGGAAAATACTTACGAAAATACATCCCTTTTAAAGAGAATACAGACTTTCCCAACATAGCATTTTAATTTTTATTTTACTATAAACTGGAAGTGGCTTTGGAAGGAGAAGTTGTAAATGTCACATAGCTCTTCAATATTCCTGAGCATGGAGATAAATGTAAGTACATCTATAAAATGAAAGAATGTTAGCAAACCAAATGCTGCTAAGGTTACATTTTTACACTGATAAATAACTTCACATTTATCATAATAGATATTATAAAGGAAAATAAACTCCAGCATACGGAATTTAAGAACATTATGCTATAATCTTGATGTTCTCTTTTTCCGGATGTACTGCTCAGTTTGAAGTTGACATTTTCAAAAGCTCCTTTCTATGGTGTTCAAAGTACATACCATGTATAGCGTAGTCCCTAAAAAGCTGATCTAAAAGAAAATTCCCTATTATGTTAGCTACATTAGGCTTAATATTAACATATTACAGAGTGAAAGGAAGACACCTGTAGGCATTTTAGTTTGAGGGTGCCATTTAATCTTATGTGTAAGAGCTGTGCTCAGTCTGGACTTCCATTCCTAAAATGATTTTAGAGTTTGTTATAAAACACCAGGGTAGCAGGTCTGGATCCTTAGTATTACAGCTCTAGCATTTAGGGCTAAATTAGAACCATAATAAGGATGCCTTAAGCAAAGGAGAAATGGAGAGTAATGGCACACCTCATCAGAGCAACAGGTTTCCACTCACCCACAGTTCTTTCCGTCTTATTCTGCTGCTCAATCCCTTTTTTCCCTGCTGTAAGACTTCATCTGTTGTTGCTTTGCACAGAGATGAGGACTGGCTTGTCTTTTTCCATCACCTGTCTGGCTCTCTCCTCTTGCTGTCCACTTATGGAAAGAGGTAAAATAAGCCCATGCACTGCTTTTCTTTCTCTGTACACTCTGAACCAGTCTGACCCTCCAAATAAAATGATCTTTGATTGTTTGAGGAATGGTATTACAGTGCTCAATGACTGGTTACTGCTAGTCTTCAGTGTTTTCAGTCTCTGCAAGCCACATTAGAAAATCTGTCTGACTATATGAATGCTTATATCCTACTATCAGGCAGGATTTTTGCCTTAAACATTAAATATTTGTTAGATGAATAAGAATGTTACTTGCCTCCTCTGCTGCATGATGTCATTTTCATTATTCACTATGGTATCAACTTCCTAGTCATCCCAAGGAATTGCACTTAAGAAAAATAAATACTGCAGTTATTAAACTATGGGGTTTACATCATAATAATTCAGCAAAAATAGGACGGAATTCAACTAACAGTGTGGTTGTGCCGCAAGGGAAAAAACAATCTGTAGCAAGACATCAAATTGGTTTTAGGAAAATAGCTGAAGAGTCCATGCCAAAGAATGCTACTGCTGCATTGTGTTTGCTTTTCTGTGATGGGATTTACATAACTCAACATGACATTATATTGGCTAAGACACAAATCTAGTCTTTAATCCAACAAGACGCACAGAGCTTGCTGTGTTGTGTCACCAAGATCCCCTCTGCCAGGCTTCTGTATCTTGCCCAGCCAAATACGATCTTTATGCATATTTATTCATTTAATACTTGCTGCATGTTACTCACTGCCTGCTTGCACGCAAAGTTACAGTATACAGATGTAAAGTGGCCTCCTTGCAGACAAGTTATTTGCAATTGATACATAAATGCCGAAATGGCAATTGCAATTCTGTTTACACAGTGAATGAAAATACCTCTTCCCTCTATTGTATCATCGTTGTCCCTTAAATCTTTCTGCTTTCTTTCATTCCGCTCATATTAACTGGCACTTAATGAGTTTTTAGCAAGAACACTGTTAGAATCACAATGTGTCCATTAAACATACCAAAGACGTACTTTTGCAAAGCGCTAATGAAGAATGCAATTGCAAATCTGAGCTGTAGAGTTCCAGTTATGCAGGCTGTGTAATGATTTTGAAAGAAAATACTTACTTAATACTTACTTAAGTTTTGTCTAAAACTTCTCTTTGCAATTACTGTAACAGTCCTTTGCTGATTCTTTGCCAAAACTGCAGCCCCTGAGGAAAGGTAGATACACAAATTTGTTTCTAAGCTTACTAGTGCTACGAATAGCAATATCAATAATACCATTACTATGGTGTCAGCTTACAACTGGCATAGTCTAGCGTTTAGTCCTAAGACCATGTTTGCTTTCAAATTTTGCCTTTTACTGACAAAATTATCATATAAAATTACAGCATTACAGAGATGTTCTCTATGACTCTGAGTATAAGAAATACTTGCAAACTCTCCACGAAGAAGACAAGCTACCTTGACTTAAAATGTTTAAAGGCAGTTCATTCTCAGTTCTCCCACCGGAGGTTCCTGAGAAATTATCCCCTGTTTTGTCGGACGATGTCACCTCTCATCCCTCCATTCCATTCACATATTTTTGTGGACGATGTTGTTTTGTTCTTTATAAGACCATTCTTTATGCTTAAAAAATTGACTTCCCATGCCAAGTCACTTTACTCGTAAATTCAAATGTGTTTGCTATTTTCAGTCCCACAAAATTACCTGAACTTCCTATTCAATCCATAAAATCCTATCACGCCTATGGAGACCATCTTCAATTTCTCATTCACATTTGCAGTCCATGGTCACGCTTGATTCTGAGACGGTTCCTTTGTTTTGCTTTCCTTCCCTCTTCAATTTCTCAGGGCAAATCTCAGAGTCAGAAAATCCTTTCCCACTTCATACATTCATACCTTTCTCTTTAAAGCAGATGCTCTTTCAGCTGCTATCTGTAATTCCCAGAGTTTAACTGAATTGAAAACTGCAGAGAATAAGGCGCTTCAGACTTAGTCCACTTATTTGGGAGATCTTTCCTGCCTGAGAAATTCTCTCAAGAGGGTCTTGGTTGGCAATGCCATTTGGTGTCATCTGACATCAGAGTGATCTGGTGATGCTAGATCAGAACAGAAAATACAAATCTGTGTTGAGAAAAGAGAAAAACAACAACAAAAAAACCCACACCAACAAAAAAAGTCCAAACCAAACAGTATCCCAAAATTATTATAATCCATTTATACAACTAGCTTGCTTGCACTTTTAAATTTTTTCTGTAGAGACTTCCCAACAGCTGGTTGTTGACTAGGCATAACTAGATTCAGACATAAATATCACGCAAGAAATGCATAGTTTTCTTATGCATTTATGGGACAAGTTCAACTCTGTTGTGGAAACCCCTTAGAAGCTTCCCTCTGCTATTGAGAAAAGATTGAGGTCTGTTGGAGCACTCCAGCAAATGCTGCCTGGATTTAAATCACTCTGGTTAACAGGTTCATTCTCAGTAAAGATTTGTCAGTCGAGGATCTACTTTCCCATATGCTCTGTCAGACTCCAAGTCTGCTGAGCATGGTACAAGCAGTCTGTTCTCTCACACTTTTCTCATCTTTGGAATCCTTCTGACTGTTGCTTTTAGACATATCCTTACTTTTTCTGTAGGAATAGAGGTATATGTTATTAGATTGCATTTCTGTACTTAAATGCTTGTTAGAAAAGGCAAATGTGAAAAACAGAGTGGTTGAAAATTTACAAAAATCCACAAACCTCTATGAAGCAAAAATTCAACACCCAAACTGGCACTTTCTGGAGGAAAATAGAATTATGTTGCTTCAAACTGATGGAATGCACTACAAAGCCACAATAAAGAAAATTAAAAACCCCAAACTCATAAGCTTTTACTAACATCTGTCACCACACAGTATCCCAGTAGCTATACCTCCACAGTAGTTTAGTACATCGTCACTCTAAACCACCATCTGTTCTGATCTATAAAACTGCATTTGTAGTATGGGTGGTGTATAAAATCAGAAAATTTGTATATATAAACTATAATAATAAAAATGCATATTTAAACTATTATATTAGTTTATAAGCAAAATAATCCTATCAGCTGAAAAGATTCTAAGATGGCTTTTGATCATCAGTGTAAAGCCTGGTTCAGGAGTTTCTCAGCAATGCGCACTCACTGACACTTCCATAAAGTGGAAATCTAGACTTGTCTTCTCTCATACATCCACAAATGCAAATGTGTTTTTATTTCAGTAGATCCACTTTCCAAATGCATTGTTAGAAAGCACCATTTTCAACAAACCCATAGACAATGTGACTTTCTTAAAACAATAGTCTAACCAGTTCCACCTAATATCACGACTTTCCTCTACACTTTCCATGAAATGGCTGATGAAAACAAATAAAAAATAAGAGTATATAAGTATCTAAGAGTATATAAGGAAATGTATCAGTTAGCAGGACATTTCTTGCTCCTTGTTGCCTGAGATCATCATCTTGGTCACATAACACTCAAAAGTGTAGTTTCCTTGTGTTTTTGGAGTTCAGATAAAGAAGTGTTTAATTAGTAGGAAACTGCAATAATATAGGGACTCTTACAGAGTTCAAGATATTCTTCTATTTCAGTCAATGCAAATGTGTGACATCCTAACTGCTGCTTTGATTGGTAGACTAGGACAAACAAAAATTATTAGGGTTTATACACTCGTGCACTAAAAAGATAAGGAAGCAAAGGGGAACTATTAACATTTGGAATTAATTTGGAATTAGAATTGTCATAAGGAGCGTGCTTTTATAAATGAATGTTCTGGTCAATGGAAATATTTTGCTCTCTGTGAAAACAGTATTTCAGCCTTTGGACTGATTAGAGTACTTCCAGAGAGAAAAATACCTGCTATTCAGCAAGCAAAGCTTTCAACAGGGATATGGCTGAAAGAAACATCACGGTATGTCATCAGTCAGTATCTGGCACTATTGCTCACCCTGAGCAATAATAACAGGTTTTTAGCTGAAATTTCTTACAAATGAGGAATATTCGGGCTGCACCATATTCAAAGCAATCAAATCTGGCAGAACTGAGTAAACTCTGAGACTTTTTCAGCACTTTAAAGGACCATTCCCTACACTATCACAAAAGTTTCATCAAATTCCATGGCTACTTTTGTTGTGTCTGCAAGTGACCCTTTATAGAACAGATTATGCGTGACTTCGTCCTGGGCATAGCCTTGTACTCTGGATTACTGTAAATCAGTGAGCACTTTTTTCAACAATGACATTTAGTGGGGAAAAAGGATTTCTTAGAACTTTTATGAGAATTTGAATTATGTCAGAAAAATTTAATTACAGGAGCTTTCTTAGTCCCTGGTAGAATTCTGAATCAAAACTCAAGAACAACCGAGCAACAATAAATAGCTTGATTACCAGAGTATTTTCCTTGTATGAGAGGCTTACATTAAATTTCTGTAAGCCAAGGATAATGTCTTGGACTTGACATACTCTTACAGTCAACATTTTGCTACCAATGGAATGTCTTAATTCTGTCATTTTCACAGAAGACCGGAAAAGATTTACTTTTCAAGTACGTACTGAATTGCATACATACAACTGTATATTAATGTATGTGTAAATACATGTAGATATATACATGCATATAGATATACACATACACGTATACACATATATTTACGAACTTAGTAAAAATGTCACAGTGAAAAAATTATTTCCCTCATCAATGTTTTTATAAAAAACCCTCCAAAACAAAGCAGAATTGTAACAGAAATTACAGAGCTGATCATGCAAATCAATACAAAATATTTTCTGAGGCTTTTTTGAATCACAGATAGTAGATATTGACAAAGAACTTGCTATTAGTATATATATCTTTAACCAGAAAATGCCCAACAATAACTGCAAGAAATCAAGATGCCTTGAGTCTTTTCATCAGTGAGATCCAATACTGAACTAGCTTTTCTATGGTTAATAGTCACAACAATCCAAACTTGTGAGCAGCTGTTGGAGAAAATAGCTTATTGATGTTATACTGGGAAAGAACATGAGTCTTGCAATCTGTGCAGCGACCAAATGCAATAAGAAGTGTACATTTGATTTTAGATGAAATATTCATTTAAAATGTTTACAATTGTCGTACAGCCTTTACTCAATATTTCTTTCATTGCTATAACTTTGTAGAAACAATTTTTGAGCTGTGGATAAGCTTCCAAAATAAAATAAATGAGAGTCTAAGAGAGACAATTTATAATGCATAATAGACAGAAGAACAGGTGCATCAGAAAGTTTTATATTTTGGACAGATTGTAAAACTGCTCTATTTGGATGTGACTGGATTATAAAGTCTGTAAGCAGAGGTTACACAAGGAAACATGTAAACTGTCCTATATTGGGTATTATCATTCTGACTTGAACTACTAGGAATTATTTAGAAGCATTTGGGTGGGAGGGTGGACATGTGAAAATAAATATAGAGAAGCTTCCCACATTCACTATTTTTACTCCTGCTTCTGTGCTTCATTTTGCTAATATTACCAGCTATATTACCCTAGATTATGAATGATTATACCTCTATACGAAGTCAGGATTGTCAGCAAAACAGGGCAGAAAGCCTGGAGACAGATCTTCAGCTAGGGCGATTTTCAGGGAAAATAAAACACATCTTGTGCATCAAGACTTGGTCAAGGTTCCCTTGTTTTCCATCCTTCTGAGAGAGTTTTTGTAAAGCCCAGACAGATGATTATAGCAGTTAAGAACTGCCAGAGCACTCCCTACACATTTATTGCTTAGTGTGCAAATATATGGAATGGATTGCATTCCTTTTGAATGGTTGTGGTCTCTCATGCTGCTATACATGACTGCTGCCACAATCAGTTTCTACTTTTAAAAAACTTAGTGCTATGGAAAGGAAGCAAAATGTATCTTAAGCAATGTTTTTAATTGGCTTAATCCTACAAAGGGATAGAAATTGCTGAATATCTTACAACCTTCTTGGCTTAGTCAGAATAGAAGATACTAAGAAAATTACAGTAGCTCTTCAGCATCTGGAAGTGTCTCTGAAAATTATTGTGACTAAAATAATGTGTTTAAAGCTGGCAGGGACGCTGGAGGACTTTTTTACAAAAACTGATATTAGTATCTTCTCAGGTTCTTCCTACTCAAAACCCGCAGTATTTCAGTATGCGTGGTGCTCTGCTCATGACTTACTCAAATCCTTCAGCTCACCAGCTTAATAAGTTTTGGTCACCCACCAGTGCTGCCGTTCTCTCTGCGTTGCCTGCTTAGGTTTTGTCAATCTAGTGAAAAAAGATTGTCCTACATCTAGGTTTTATGTGTTTATACATATAGCAGACCTTTCCTTTTTCTTGTCATCTCAAGTCAAATTAAATTGAAGGGTTTATAAAGCCTTAAATGCTTAGGTATCCTAAGTCACAGCTACAATTTTAAAATCTCATACTTTCACCGCCACAGTCTGTGGTTTCCCTACTACGTGCTATGAATGAGTGTAACCACAGAGCCCTATAATTTTACTACTGGGATATCCTTGCTGCGAGTGACACATTTACTAATTAGAATAGTGGGACAAATTTACTTGACTCATTCTTTAATCAAGAGAAATACTGCTGATAATGTGAGTTTTGTAGCAGTGAAGACTGGCTAGGGATTGGAGGATTTGTCCTGAAATAAATGCAAAAACAAACACACAAAACAGAGAGAAATATCTTTTCCCTTCCCAGCGGTGAGAATCAAATCTTGCCTACAATGAACAACCTTCCACTCAACTACTATCAAGGAACTATACCTTGGATATTTATTTAACTACACACAAATGTACATTGTACCATAAGCTTTTCCGATTGTGGTTTATTTTTAAGTATATTTCCATTAATTTTATTCATGATTAACATGACTAACTGCTGTAAGCTTTAGCCTATTCTAAATTTTCCTGATCTTCTATCACATGGACTTAATTATTCAGAAAAGGTTTAAATTTATTGACATTTTAAAAGCACGGCATTTTTACTTAGGCACTAAGTATGTAGGGTCAACACTTAAGCACTAATGCCTGACAAAAGTAAAAGTCAAATATTTCTTAGCTGGTTTAAGTATAAGTACAGGATGAAATAAAAGTTCTTGGAATTAAGTAGTGTCTTGAACTCATTTTCTAGGTTATGAAGATTGCTGTAGTGAGCCTTCTCATATAACCTCAGTGTTAAATCTGAAGAAAAATATGCTAGTATATTCACTCTTAACAGACTGCAAAACTGAGTTACCCTTTAAAAAAACTTGATTCAAAGAAATTCACCAATTTCTTATGTTTACTGTATGAAGATAAACCACAAATAAATTACAAAACTTCTTTAAAAGAATGCACTTTCTTAAGTCACTGAAGAACGAGAAACAAAGTAAGTTTTATAAAGTATATACATTTTCTTTCACCTGAGCTTTAATTTTGTGTGTTTTGCAAGAATTATTAGGCATTACTCACCCTTACGAACTCCTAAATTAGAAAGCCCGCAAACAAGTTATCACAGAATAAGTTAAGAACCTTCAGACTTTACCTATGTTAGTGAAATAAATGGTGCTGACCAGGTACTCCCAACCACTGGAATGTAACTATCCAAATTAATAAACTTTAAGAGCTTTTCAGTACTTTTACAGCCCTTGCCGCTCAGTGGTCTCCCAAACAATTTACATACATGAAACGTTAGCCAAAATGTTCCAGGGATCATGCTTTATAGGCAGTTTGCATGCAGATCCTCTGCTTTGGTGGCTGAGACACCTCGTGTCACTCCCATAAAAGAGAAATTGTTCATGTCAGGTGGCCTCAGTTCCCAAGAGCTCTTCAAGACGTGTCTAATTTACTAGCATAAACATAGCTCTATATCAAGCTAAAGAAAAATGAAATCAATTCTGAAATAATTCTGTACATTCTAAACAGCAAATGGATCAAAAACTGAACCTTTAAACCATTATTACACTGTATTCCACATGAAGAGTTTAAATGTTGTTCTTGCTATTTCTGTGGAATCTGGCCTGGAATATTGAGTCCTTCATTCCTAATCTCTCTTTTATGTTAACTATAAAGGAAGCATTTACCACTTCTTCATTTAAAGAAATCTTACAAATTGAAGAACAGTGTTAATCTTTTGTTTTTAAATACAATTCAGTTCATTGGTACAGCAAAATGGGAGAAGAGATGCTCACAATTTATGGTTTAGATTATTTTCTATTTAATTCCAATAAGACAGTGCTCTGTGATCATTACTTTAGTGGATTTTAATTAGAGTTGGACAAATTATTACTTACGAAAGGTCTGATAAATTTGGTCCAACTTTCTGCCCAAGACCAGATGTGAACAGATTTTGAATTTTATTAATATTTGCTTAAATCATGTAGGCAAACAAATTGCAGCCAGTGAGTTCTTGATGAATTGCTCCCTTTCCTACTCATTCTTTATTACTGCTGCATGTGCTGTGAGATTGGATATCTAAATTAAAATATTTCTGAAGCAAAGCAAGAAGCAGAACAATTTTTTTGTTTTAGAGAAAGATTAAAAAACAATTAGCACTGTTCACTCATTCACGTGCTGATGTTTTTTTCCTCAATGTAAAATTGATTATTGGCAATGGTCTTAAATTCCACAGAAACATTTATACTAAAGAATTTAAATTATCATTACATACATTATACAATGCATGAATATTGTTAATTCGAGCAACTACTATAAAGACTTTTTCATATGATTCTCTAGATTTTTTTTTTTATGTTTAGAATGTTGAAAAGTCATTCTTTGCTTTTAGAAATAATGGACAACATCCCTTCAGTGTTATATCTTTCTTACAGACTTTGAGTCCCAAAATAATTTGATGTGGTGGCATATTATCTAAAACTGTTACATCTGGCTGATTTGTTCTTTGTGACTGTTTCTGGTGTGTGATGTTTATTTTCTTTTTTTTTTTTTTTCCCCAGAAATTATTCCTGTTCTGGGTTCATAACAACTCTACAGTGTGGGCTCTGCAACAGCTCATTTGTCCACAAAGCACTATAGCTTCTCTCTAATTTAAATCATCATCTTTTTCCTCACTGAACAGTACCTATCCAAACAGAATTACGTGTATGCTTTTAATTCACTGATCTTGTAATCATGTTTTTCTTAAAGGTGGTGTTTCCTAAACTTCTTTATTCTCTTTTAAACCAAAACTCCAAACTTGCCTCACTTTCCCCACTGCAAATCTTCAGAGCTCTCTGTTGCTGAAATACAGTTCAGTTAGATCTATATTTTTGCAATATTATTCCATATTATCATTGTATCTATAGGTTAGATGTAATAAAAGTAGGTAATACAGTATGTTCAGGAGAGATACTGTCACTGGGAATTTACAGCAAGTTGGAAATCTACATCCTTGAGTGAAACACGAATATTACTGTCCTTGTTATTTACAATCTAAATGTGAAAGCAGATGAGAACATTTGTACATGTACATGTTTCTATAGACTCTTTATACTAAGTGAAAAGCTAAGATTCCTCAATTCAATGGTCCTGATTGCAAAGCAAGGGAATAAGAACTGCAGTGCCCTAATTTTAGGTGTCTTCATAATCCATCAATTTAGTCTTTTTTTTTTTTTTTTTAGTTTCTCTATGCCAAGGAAAACATTGCAACTCAGCATAACTGGAGCATAGGAGTCTAAAATAGGGGCAACAGTAACTACCATTAAATTTAGAATTATTTCTGGACAGAACATAGTAAAAGTGGAGCTTTTAAGAATCACACTGCTTTTTCTGACAAGCTTCTGAATTCATTTGAAGCAGACTTCTCCTCCACAAAAATCACAAGATTAGAAGTCCTCTACTTTCTGAATTCCTGTCTGAAAAAGCACTTTTCTAACTTTGATTACCATGGCAACTCTCATTAGATATTTTATTAACTAAGTTGGAGCCAGGGAACAGATTAGTCTGTTTCGTATAATCATGTCTCGGGTAAGTAAGGTTGAATAATCAATGCAGTGCAATTTTAACCAATTTATTTAAAAGGTTTCACAGCATATTTTTGCCTGGAAAGTATAAATGAACTTTTCAGTAATATCAAGGGCAACAAAAAGTCACCACACTATTTTTCTAGTATTACCATATGCAAATTAATGCTTTAAGTAGTGGTCCTAAATGAATGGAAAGAAAGAAAGAAAAAGTATTATAATGCTCTCTTTTTGACAAGATGCTGTAATTTTTCATTGCCAAAGAAATTGCATTCACAAAAACAATAAAATCAATTTTTACAAAGCAGGAGCTTAGCTAGGCTACAAATGCAGGTTTCACCTGCTTTGACCATTATCACTTTGATCTTGTGAGGTCTTTTAATTTCCTCCTCCAAATTACTTAACCACCAAGAATCTTGCATATTATAGCTTTTCAGTTTTCACAGTGAAAGCAAGGGACTGAACAGCATAATTATAGACAGACTAAGAACATATTCAAATTAAAGAAAGAAATACCGTATTTAGATGTCATTTGATGGGAAATAATATCCATTAAAATCCCATTCCTCCTTGAAGCCTGATTGCTGGATGTCCCATAGATCAGGAGTACAACTTTAGTGATGTTGTTTTTGAAAGTACATTTGTCTCAGAAAGAGAAAAAAGTAATTATACAGTATTTAAAATGTTTCTCATTTCGATCATACCACTGTCACACACATTTAAAAACCTCCCAAGTAAGTGTCTGTGATAGTACTTAGATTTAAATTTTTATTCAGCAAATACCTAACAAAATACTTTTGTATTTTATTTCAAAGACAGAAGAGATATTTAGGGGTTTATTCTAATTACTCCATAAAGTAGTATATCAATCTGGTTTCAGAGACTACCCTCTTTCCCAAGTCTATTTTGATTTTTAATCTACAAATAATTTTAAGTATTGTAGAAAGAAAACCAATGCGTGTATCAACTGAATTCATATAGCACCCAAAATTCCTGCTTTGAATAGAAAGTACGCTCAAAAAGACATAAAATAAATACAGAAAAGAAACTACCCGGAAGAATCTTGATTATTCAGATGGGGGTTACATATAGTTCAATGGTTTCTCTGAGAAGCACTGAAAAGCATTCTAAATGTCATTCATACTATGTGCAAATAGCAAAAGACCATATAAAAAAGATTATTATAAAATCATTTGCCTATACTAAATCTCTAGGTTCTGTTCAAAACCAAGTATCTCTCCTTGGCTGTGGTGGTTTTGTTGTTGTCACTAGTATTTATAGCAAAATTCATATATGGGGAAAAACCCAATATTTTTGTCAGTGTTTTATAAGTCTGAAATATTAATTGGTCTGAGCTCTCTTGGAAAAATAAATAAGAATGGATTTTCAGCCAAGTAACGCGTATCAAAGGAAGGATCTTGTAGAAAGCAGAACAAGGCTGCAAAAATTTAATCTGATCATAATCTTACATTTATTTCTAAAATGTTACATAAATAAATAATTCTAAACATGAGCCAATGTGTTATTTTCTGGATAGTTAAATACAGATTCATTAATTAAAATAGTAAAGAATGTATTAAAAGACTTTCTGATGCCAACTGGAACACACTGTTTTGGCAGCTTTTCATGCTAAAAATAGTACGTACTTCAATCTTTAGTCACAGAATGAGCAAAAGTTCACATAAACATGCAGATGCATCTGAGTACAAATGTATATTTAGGCTGATGGAAGTCAGAATCTCAGGTAAAAGTTACCTTTAAAATATGAACCAGAGTATCCACAAATCATAGCCTGGCACCCAACAGTACAGCTCTTGATGCTGAAACAGAAAGTACAAACAAGTACATGAACTATCATAACTTCCTCATCAGCTTCTTAAAGTAATTTTAGTCAGAGATTATAAAGGTATTTCTCACGCAATACTAAAAAAGAAAAAAAAAAAACCACAAATAAATAACAAAAACCAAACAACAACAAAAAAAACCCAAACCCTATCATGTAGTTTTACATCCTGAAAGAGATTAAAATGAATATTTGTCTTTTGCATAACAACTTCTCTCTCTCTTTAAAAGAAAAAAAATTTTAAAAAATTAAAAAAATATATATACATATAAAACTCCACATGAAATTAGGAACCAAATATTTGTTAGAAATAACATGATGCAAAAAAATATGATAGATCTCGGTAATATTTTTCAAACATTAAGAAGAACATGGCAACAGTCTTCTTGTTTTCCTTTTCATGCATCTATTGATCAATTAAAACTCTGATTGTATACTTGCAGTTTATTCATCGGTTTAGGAGAATAAGATGGCTGCCCTTCAGGCATTCTCTAATGGTATTATCCTTGATGAATTTCTCTTTCCTCAGGATATTCAGAGGATATAAAGTACTCTGAGGGTTGATTTATGCCTGACATGAAGCTGAAGTATAGAATACTTCTCTAGCAGACAGGAAAGATAATACTTTAACTTAAAGGTGTCTTCATTAGTCTGCACAAAGGAATGCTGAAGACAGAAATTTATACTAGTCATTGGAGCTCAGTGATCCCAATTACATTTAGTATTGAGAGTCAAAGTAGGGAAGAAGACATCAGTCTAGTGAAATTGTTTATTGTTGTTGTTTTTCTTCTAATAACAAGATGCCAGATGGAAATCTTTCTCTATATTAGTCACTTAATTTTAATGGTGTTAGTGAACAACTCCTATTGCTTCCATTAAGTGATAGACTCATTTGCAGAAAATAAGTTATTCTCTCCCCAAAATATTAAACAACTTGTTCTTAACTTGGAAATTCTAAGAATTTAAAAAGCCTCATTAAAGGTCTTTTTTCATAGCCACACTGCTGCAATAGAGCAAGCATCTCCTCTGCTTAAACCTCTGAGATGAAGTATTTGCTGGACAAACTGCATAGGTTCCCTGAGAATAGTGATATCGCTACTAAATTGGAAGAAACTGCAGCCTTTTTCTTGAGAACTTATTCAAAACTTAAGTTTTACACTGGTGACACAAACAGAGGAAAATTTAACTCTCTTACAAATTCCATATTATTAAGCTCACAATGTCTTCTTTCACAATTTTATAGGGAGACCTTTAATGGCTGATACATGTTCTTTACATGTTTATTTCAAATTTCTCCTTTATACACTGTATCTTTATTTTGAAATGCAGCACGAAAACAGCGATCTACTTAAGTTTCACTGGCTGTGATCTTTGAACTACATACAATCTACTGGAAAGGATAAACTCTTGTTCTCTGCCTTTGAGCTGCAAGTGAACACGTGGAGCTGGTGCAGCTTTCTCCTCTACCTGCAGAAGTGGCATGACCTGAGACACAAACTAAGCAAATAACCTTCATGCAGAGGGTGAGAGTAGAAAGTAAACCAGGAGGAAAAGACCTCACATGAGCAAATGCAGTAGGAAAACATTAAGCAGGTCATATTTTTTACTTGTCTCTAGACTCCCTCCTGTCCTTTTTTTAAAACTTCTACCCCACAAACAGTTCAGCTTTCTTTGTTACTATGCACCAACTTATAACCCATGTTTAAAGCAGCTGGAGACTTTTGTTATCCTTTGGCATGCTATTTAAGAAAAGGCAAGTTAACCACAAGTCCTGAGATAGTTAGCTTTTGCTCCTCTAAGTGGTTTCTGAAGTAATAAAAAACCTTATATATTTTGAAGAACGATGTTAGTGATGGATTTGAAGTCAGTGCCCTGAGAGAAGACCCACAACAAGAAACTCACCCTCCAAGCACAAGACAGAAAAAAAAAGAGTAGAGCAACAGCAAGTCTAGCAAGGAGACAGCCAAATCAGTGTTATTACAAGGACAGCCCAGCTCCTCTGATGCCATTTCTGATCTGTTTAGACAGGATCAAAATAGTGATCTGCACTTACCAAAGAGCTCCACCAAAGATCCAGCAGAGATGTACACAACTGGGACACAAAAGTTAAATTTTCCTGGAGGCATATGGCAGAGGACCACACAGAAAAGCTTTAACTAATGACTCAGGTGCAGCGTGTGCAAATTCTGGTGAGTGGCTGATAACCCAGAAGCCCATGTAGCAGCTATTAGATAATAGGCTACAGGTGCAAACCTGGGATGAAACTGGAAACAAAGGAACTGTAGCAAAGAAAAACAGTTATACCACCTTATAAAAAGGTAACAGAAAAATAAACCTGTTTGGAATTCTGATGGCTCAGGTAGTTGCTAAAATGCTTTCCAGGAGTGAAAAAGAGTTTTGTAACAACTTAGTTCTTAAAGCCTTACAGGCCACGCCTGCTGCACGAAGTTGAGTATAAGGGTAAAAGCAACCAAATTTTTTGAAAGGAGAAGCTCTAGAAGCCTACTTAGTAATGAATTTATAAGATAATGAAATACATACCAAAAGTGAAGAAAGTAATTCTTCTTGCATAAATTTGAGATAACCCCAGAATATTGCTCAAGATTCAGAAAAAAAGGAAATAAAATGGCTCATCCTCAAAGCACTGATTACCAATTTGTTCTCTCATCTCAGCAGGTGGTTCGCAGAAGAGCCGATTATATGGTGGAAGCAGTCAGGCTTCTTCTGAGGATTTAAAAAGTTTTATATTAACTGCCCCCTGAAAGCATGATTTACAGTGAAAGTTATTCTACTGGCATGTTGGGGTAGAGGAAGAGGCAGATAGTTTTAAGGTGACCCATTACTACGTGAGTTAAAAAGGGAACAAAAAGGCTGAGAGGTCAGCTAAAGGAAACATACGTATATTTTTTACATCTTACATACGCAACCTTTTTTTCCTAAACAAAAAGTTGCCCTTGGAGAGAAATGGATACAGCCTGACAGTGGAGAGAGTTAATCCTTATTGAGGATGTTAGAAAACTAGGGAAGAAAAAGTAACAAAGATCTTTTTGTAAAAAAACATCCCACTGAGATTAGAATTGAATGTGCTAAAAGAGGATCCTGCCATTCCCTCCAGCCTAAAACCAGAAAACCAAAGGGAGAAAGCAGTAATGCAGGCAACAAAATTTAGAAGTGTGGACTTTAGAGGAGGTCACAGGACAAGTAAAGCAGCAGCACTGCAGAAATCTGTCCATCTATTACTCTTGTCCTAAATGGCCCAACCTGATTGAACCTGGGTAGGGCAGGAAGCACTTTTAAACCAACTCCACAGTCACCTTTGAGCGCTTTTTGTATCACACCTGTGGCTAGGCTATCAGATCTCCCTGTTGCATGTAAGTTCTTGTTCCTTTCAGGAATACTGCAATCCACATTTAAGGAGGTTTCTGTGTCATTTGTCATTCACCATCTTGCTACTGGTACCTGTAGAAGAGAAACCAGAAAGTTCCTTAAGCCTTTTTTTTTTCTTTTCCTCTCTTTTTTCTTTTTTTTCAGGGAAAGAGCAATATACTCCTCCCTTCACAGGCTTTCATATTTCACAATACACTTCATAGCATACATAGGCAGACTTCCTCTGGATCCTCAGTTATGCTCTTTTTATAGAGTATAAAACATTTCTATATGAAACTGTGAAATGGGCATATCATCCACCCAAGAACATAATTTATGCTTGGATTTTATGAGTAATTTAGTTAATCATTAAGTAAAGAATAACAAAGACGTAATGTTTGTTACCTTGTTGTCACAACTGTTCTTAACAAAACAAGAAAATAACATTTTTTAATGGTGCCATGATTATAAATTCACTTTTCATATCAGAATTGCACTGTAGGTAGGGTTCTGAGATTGTTCATTGTTTTATATTTTTAATAGCAAAAATGGAAATTAAAAAATAAAATGGAAAGTTAGAAAAAACATGTAGTTGATAGAGTAAAAGTACCCAGTAGAATACATTCTTTTGTCAGAAATATTACTTATACATTCTCAAACGATAATTGCATAGGCATATTATTAACTAATTAAAGTCGTATTATACTTTCCACTTAATAGAATTCTCTCTGGTGAGTATTATATTCTGGTGAACGCTGTACATAACTGATGGCTTGAACGTGTAAGGTTGATAAAAGCCAAAAGTTTCAGAGTTATTTCGTATATACTGGATGACATTAAAAAGCTAGAAGTGTTATAAGCCCTGTTCATTAAATATGCATTAATATTTCAATTAAAATCATTTAACTTGGGCAATACAATTGTGGAAAGCATATAACATTAACAGAATTTAAAGATACTAGTGGCAAGCTAGAGAGCTCTATATCCAGAAAGAAATTATATAATCATCTACAGAAAAAAGACAAGGAATGGTTTTGGAGAAATACATTTTTCTGCTCATGAAAAGATAGGTTTACAGACCTGCTGAAGTTGTTGACCCAGCTGGCTTCAAATTCTCCAGTCTTTTCAACAGATATTGTCAAACAATAGGCCAACCACACAGACTGCTAAAACAGCTGAGGGCTAGGACTGGGTAGTCAAGCAGCTCTGTGTGTCATGAATTTCAGAGCCAACCACTCATGAGAAATGACAGAAGAGTACTTCAAGATTTACCTTGAGATTTCTCACCTTTCATGATATATCTAATTTTCACTATTAAATGCCTCTGACCCAAATTTATGTGGCTCTCAATGGCCTTTAATTTGAAAGGTAATAGTCTGTCTCAGTTTCAAAATCTTGCTGAAGATGCAGGAAACATGCTTTCTACAAATTCGATGCTCCCAAGATTGCTTTAAATCCCTCTTCTGGAGGACTCTGAAACAGATTCTTGTGGTCAGACACAACACCAGTAATGCCACCCTGTGGCTCCTAAATTGGTTCCTGCATTCATAAAAACTTGCACTTTTTTTTAGATTTTAAATCCTGTACAGTAATTGGAATAACACTGTATTATTCCTAAATATCCAAAAGGATGGTTGTGCTGCTTACCAGCAAATTCCAGGTGTTCTTGTTCAGAAGGAAGGGATGACATATTCACAGTGACAGAGATCCATTTTACCCCCTTCCCCAGATCATTTCTCAGATTAAAAGGCTTGGATTTTCAGGGGCAACTTTTCTCAGACACAACAGAAGAATAGCTCAGTGTGTGAAACAAGACTTTTTGAACACTCTGCTCTTGAAACAGAGATTAAGACAGACCCTTTTCTAAGAGAAAAAGGAAGCAACAGATTGACTCATAGGTCTTCTATTCTTATGACTGTTACTGTTTATTATTTTAAAGCTTTGATTTTAGTTTTTGGTATGCAGCACTGTTACAATTGAAATATATGGCTAGCAGCAGAGTCACCTGTTCTCTCAAATCCCTGTGTTGCTAGAGTAGAAATCTTCAAGGGCAATGCCATGAAGGAGGAAAAATGCATAGACAATAAATATCATTAATACAGTAATAAAAATAGTACTTGAAATAAAAATAAACTTTATGAGACATGCATAGCAAATGACTCATTCATGTCCTGTAAATGAATGACTAAAAATATAAATTACAGTGAAAATTACTATCAAATAAGAATAAAAGCACCTTTTGTGACATAATTAATTTTCTTATTCTTAAAAAAATAAAGCTGGAGTGACTTAAATGAACGCTCTCTCAAAGGTTAAATAAATTATAATGTCATAGAGCTAGTGGTGTTTGGAATATTTAAAGATCAGCTTCGTATTTTTTCTTAAAGTTTAAGCTTATTTTATTATTTACAGAAGTGGTATTTCTCTCAGCTGAGACAGTTTTGAAGGTCCATCTTAATATGGTAACAGTCGTGGAAGGGCACCGCAAGGCTGAATAATGACGATGACACAGAGGCACTGGCTCTTTCCTCTGTCAATCTAGCATTGGCACAAACTTCCACATATATATAGCACAACAACACAGCAGGAACAAATATTCAAGTCTTGACCTCAGTAAAGGTTTGCCAAAAACATTACACCAGAACTAACACATATCTACCTCAGGTGTTTCCCATCTACAGCAAACAAGAATCATCTCGATTAAATGTCTCAAGATCAGGACAAAACCATATTTTCAGGTCTTGTGCCCCTTTTCTTCATGGAGTATCCATACACAAGCAGATTTGAGAATATTATGGGAAGTAGAATGAATATTTTTTGATGTGAACATACAAATGCTAACCTACGAATTTGTGACAATGTGAGAAATTCCTTCTATAAATACAAGGCAGGGTCCTATAGAGAGAGATTTATGAGGTAAGTGAACCAGCATCTTCAGATAAAAAGATAATGCAATTGTCAATCTATTTTTTAAAAAATCATATGCCTTGATTTCCAATCAATTACTTGAAATCTCACCCTTTAATTTGTGCTAAAACAGAATTTTAGGTGGAATATATTGTTGGAGTTAATTGCCTCTTCCTTTCCTCTAATACACAATTCTTTGTATCAATTAGGCAGGCATTGCTTCTGCCACTGTCCCAAAAAAGTTGTGAGGAATTCCTGTTCAGGCTGAACTATTCATCAATGCATAACAGACTGATGAGTTCCAATACTTTCAACTCTTGTAGGGTGGAAGTAATATTTGGTGAAAATGTTGTAACAAATGGTTTTTTAGTTATCACTATTGAAACACGACTCATCAGAGTTTGTCCAAATTGCCTTTCAGATCACCACTGGCAGGAAAATGGCTCCTCATATCATTCCTGCACATCCCTCCCTCAGCAAGTTTTTGATTATTTCACTTTTGGTTTTTGTGGTATCTTCTCACTCCTTTCCACTTCCTGGTGTGTGTGTGTGTGTGTGTGTGTATATATATATATATATATACAACTTTTTCTTGACTCTTGGATAGCTATATGGAAATTGTGTCTAATACATTATTGTTTTATAACAGCTAAACACAACATGTCCATTCAGCAATGACTGATAAGCAGGGTGTTAATAATTATATCCCTGTCTCTTACTCACACTCCTTAAATGCAGGAAAGGTGAAAGGTATACATTAATGACACTGTCTTTTCTTTCCAGCTCCAAAACTAAGTAGTTCCCTCTCTTTTTCCTTCCCATTCCCTTCCTGAGGGATGCAAAAATGAGGAAAGTAAGCAAAATTACAATTGTTTAGGGAAACACTTAAGTAATTTTCTCTTTCGAAGCAATTCAACTTTGCACATTTCAACTAGTATTTTTTTTTTTTAATCAGTGCCATTTTTCATTACATTTAAAAATCCATTACTTCATGTTCTCTCCTTTGCCATGTGTTATATCGAAGAATAAAAATAACTGATTTTTAAAATCCCAGAAAGCATTTAGGAAGGGATGGGATGCAGTGGGTAGATTAAACATTTAGTTCAATCCAAATTATCTTCATAATTTAGTATTCTGCTTTGTGAAGTAAATTGAAACTTTTTTGTAAACATAGAATATTTTCAGGTGGCCAGAACGCTGAGTGGTCAATTTGAGTAACACCACAGCAATTTGTATCTAAGTACAATAGTTATATTTTGTACAGTTTGTAATCTGTTTTTTTGTTTGTTTTTTTCTTGCTGTTTTTACCTCCTTTATAGTAAACTCTCATGGCTTTGAGTTGTTTTATCCAGGCTACTGGGATGGGTACAGCTTAAAATGCCCCCTAAGAAACCAAATCAAGAACAAAGCACCTGCTCAATGTTTTAAATATTATCATATTAACAGTTAATTAAAGTTTGAAAATACAGAATTTTAGAGCTTCCTTGATAACAGCTGGAGTCTAATGGTTTTGTGTTGCTGGTTTATGACCCAATCATTGTAATAGCAGAAGGTAAATATGGTAACAAATATACAGTGTATTGGTATTTCTTATGACTTACACATAAAAGTATACATATTTTTTACAGGGGGAAAGGAAATAAAAGAGAAAAGCAAAACAAACCCACACCAGTAAGAACCCTTGTGTCTGACCAAAATAATAAAATTACTATCTCATTTGAAATTAGTCACCTAGGAGTGAAATGGAAAGTCACATGTTTATATAAGAAATGTTACAAAGAAACATCAACCACATCTGTGCAATTAAAATTAGTATGATCAACACAGAAGTGGTGCTCAACAGAAAGCTGCTGATTAATTAACCAGTCAATATCCAACCTTATCCCCTTCCTTCTGCTGACACTTAACGCAATGTTGTTTTGCTTTCTCAGAATCAAAATAAAATTACAGTCATTTTGGGGGCAGTGGAGAGGCAAATTTCCACAACCACTGTAATCCTGACTGTCCCTTTCCTGCCCACTCAGTAGGCTCAGTCCTCTAATACGCCCTCAAGTAATTTCATTCCCCCTGTAATTTTGTTGAGCTGAAGCATTTGCAGGATTTGACCCTTTGTGAGTCATTTCCATCTACTTAATAAATCCTTATGCTGTGAAAAGACATCCTCCAGCTTCTTTGCATGTTAATATTAAGCCTTGAGCTGAATGGAAATGTGTTCTTCCCAGCACTCTCACAGTTGCATATCTTAAATTTTAAGCAGGTAGATTTTTTTCTTCTGAACTACCATATTGGCTAATGGCTGCTGGGCCTTTTCATATTGTTTTTTTCATATACAGCTTCTCTATTACTGTTGTTGCTCCAAATCTTCTATTGCCAGTTACAGTATGAAAATATCTCTAAGAACAAACTCATGGATTGAGCCAAATTCAAGAAGGCATTTCAGTAATACATTCAGATTTGTTTAATACCTTCAATACTTTCAACCCTCTTTCTAATCCTTAAGTTTAATTAAAGTCATTGCTTTCCATGTACAACCATATACTTAAAATTTTATTCTTCTGGAATAAAAATAATGAGTCTGAATCCCAGTCTTGGAAATCTTCAGAGGATTTGGGTATACAAAAATATTCAGCTTGATAAATAGTTTTATAAATATATTTATGTTTGAATGCGAGCAGTGGATTCGATGAGATATATTTCAGTATAAACAAATCAGATTTACTACAAACTTGCATCATTTCCACCTTTAAGATGAATTTTAGTAGAGGAGGTAGAGACCAGAAACTGAGAAAGTAAGAGACAGAACCAAATCACAAGTTTCTTTTTTATTAGATTTCTCACCTGACCCTTTCTCTCTCAGCTGCCATTAAAGACACTAATCATTTATCAATTTGTAGGCTTTTTTTTTCATTTAGACTTCAAACTAGTCCATTTTCATGTGCACTTAACCAAGGTTTTTCAATAACCTGCTATGGTTCCAGTTCCTTTTTTTTCTTTTTTTCAGTAGATTCAGAGTCAAATTTGTTAGAGAAATAAGATCTTTAATGTTATCCTAAAAACTAAGACATAAATAGTATAAGTGAAACAAAAAAATTTGCTCCATAAGGTTCGGTGAAGCAGACCCTGCAAACTTACTTATTCTAGCACACGATAAAAATCAAGCATTTACACACAGAATTCTGGAACTTAAAAAATCAAAATATTAAAGAAAAACTGACCGTCAACAGAGCTCTTTAACTGGGATCCTGTTAAAGTGTATAGGATAGAAGGGCATTCAGCAAATGCATTTGCAGGGAAGGTCCTTAGTTACACTTCTGATGTGCATGGCTCTTCCATGTCAGTCTTCCAGCTGCTCACATTTTTCTTTCTCAGTAACGTTGCCAGAGATTAAGGCATTCACTTAGAAGCGGAGCCAAGCAGCTTACAGTTCAGGTCTTTATGGTTTGTGAACAAGCCTGCAAGAAGCAAAGCTCTAAGTTGCCACATCATCAGTGTGACTCATGCCAGCTGTCAAGTGTCTCTTCTACTTGTTTAGAGCTCCAGCTTAAGCTAACCTGTTTCACTTGGAATTTGAACAAATTGCAGGTACTTACATAGCAAAGTTTTGGCCTGGGCTGAGAAGTGACAATTAAGAGCAGTGCCTCCAAGCAGAATCTGACATTTGCCACCTCTCATCTAAGACCAGTATATGCTGTTCAAACACTTTTTCAGTACTGCTCCACAAAGAGTCAAAGAGGTCGACAGGGGAACAGGGGAAAACTTTCACACAGACAGGTGCCAGGTTCATTTGGGAACTGGTGCTCTCAGCTGAGACTTGTGACTGGCAGCGTGAAGAGTTTCTCCTTGCTCGAAGGTGTTTCTCTCTACTTTAGAATGTAACAGCCTCTGCCATTTGCTATTCATGCTGTTGCTTGCCTGTGCTTTAAGCAAAAAAGATGCAACCAGAATCTAAAGCAGGACTCAGATCCAGCATCACAAATAAGACACAGACTGTTTCTTGAAAGGATAACCCTAGTCTAGATGCAAATAGGATGACTTTGAGCTTGAGAGGTTAATCATGGAACTTGAATAACTCCTGGTTAGTAGCCATTCGGTGTTTCAACAATTCGCTGTTCCCCAGCCTGAACTAAAATGGCCTGAAGAACACAGTAAAGGCCCATGTTCTCCAGACTGAAATCCAGAAAATAGATTCTCCTAGCTGAAACAGCAGATTATCTCCAGAGCACGCTCAACACACAAACTGGATAAGTTTCCTCACAAAATGAAAGTGCAGCTGCTTTGTTTTTGCAATTAAGCCTCTGGTGCTACCTGCCACTAGCCAATTTTTCTACAGTATCTTAATGATTAGGCAACAAGATATGACAGCAGTTACAAGCCTGAGAAGATCTAATGCCTCTCAGTCTTTCACCTTTGAGCCATGAGCTTTAAGTAATGGGCTTATAGGTGTTTTTCACTGTCAGTCTAAAGTTGTGCCAAAATGGAAGAAAGAATGAAAAAATTACTGGGCTAGAAAGAGGAGGAGTACAAGGACCGGTATGGTTCTGTAGTAGGGTGACAGTGGCACTCACCTGGAGCTGGAGAGTTCTGAGTTATGGTTCCTTCTTCCAGGATTATCTATTCACTTATTTTTACCCAGTATCTGTAACAAGAAAAGTTTAAATAGATTGAGAAGCAAACACGGAAGTTCACTCTCTTTTTATCATCAGGTAATTCTACTTTAGCTACAAGTTATTGTACCTCATTCTTATTATCCCACTGCTTTATAATATGGAGATGATTTGAAGACATTTCAGGATAACTACTTTGGAATAACATTTTTTAACTGAGTAACTACTGTGTATTTCATTAGCAATTTGTTACTTTTTTTTTTTCCTGTTACTCAAGACTTCTGTACTCACAGATAGAAAAAAAAAGAAAATGAGAAAAGAGGTGCACACACCTTTCAACAGGAAGAAAGGTAAAAATATTGACTTCTAATTTCAGTTTTTTTCACATATACACATGCTATCTAAATGAAAACAGAGGAGATCTGAGTTTACAATATACCACAGGTGTTAGGCTTGTCAGCCAGGCATTGCTAATGACTGAAGTCTTTCACTTCTCTTCCCATGCATCACCTGTCCAGGAATAAGGGGGCATGAGTTTCTGCACACTGCTAGAGGTGTAAGACTGCTTTTCTTTCCATGATCCAAACGTCTCACTGTAATTTATTCAATCATGAAGTTGCAATAGAAGTTATGGCACTTAATGACCTTCCACAAATCAGAAAATACATTGTTTCTTTGCTAGATAATTCGTGATGTTGACCTTTTTAGCTGGTAAAATACTAAATAATTAAAACACAGAAATCCCCCAAATCCTTCTGTTTAGAGAACCAGCACATTTTCTTAAATGTTATTTTTGTACTAGTCACTACAATAGCCTAGAAAATAAAATATTACATTTACTATACTTTTTCATTTAGGAACAGCAGCCACTCTAAATTCATGAATTGTTCTGATATATATATTTTTTTTTTTTTTTTAAACGAGGTCAATTCTCCCCAAAATTTACCCAGGGAAAATTAATGGACAAATGTTTCTCACACTAAGATGATGTTCCACAGAGGGGGTTTATGTAAGTTAGTTAAATCTACACAATGTCATAAACATCTAAAGGTTCTGCCTGTACATAAGCAAAGAAAATAGCTTTCTTGATTCGTATTGGTTCTGACTTGGAGTTATAAATGTCATCAACACTTTGTTAATAAAAATATATTATATGAAGATGCCTGATAAAACTACAATGGAATATTATTTTCTAAGTAATAAATACTAAATAAGTGGCTTCAACAGGAACAAGGGCAGGGTTTTTTGTTTATTTATTTAGTTATATTACTGGAGTGGGGGAAGGGCTGCAGGAGGAGACAGAATGTCTCTTTTTGTATCTTCATACAACCACCTCCCACCTCCTGAGAGTTCGGGTGCAAGCAGATATCTTCAGAAGCAGAGCATGTGCAGGAGCAGAAGACGGCAGCCTCAGAGCCCTCTGACAGTAACGTGGTGTGTGTCAGTAACCCTACTGCACCAGTAACAGCTGTCAGAAAGGAACTGGGGAATTAAGCAGCACATTTTAATGCCATGGGCTAACACAGATTCTTTTTATACATACAGCAGGTTTAAATCTAGTCTGGTCTGGGTGCCGCAATATTAAAAAAAAATATATTAAGCTACTGGAGAGTGTCCAGAAGAGGGCTGCGAAGTTGGTGAAGGGTTTGGAAGGGAAGCCGTATGAGGAGCGGCTAAAGCCACTGGGTTTGTTCAGCCTGGAGGAGACTTGAGGGGAGACCTCATCACAATCTACAGCTTCCTCACAACAGGAGGAGGAAGGGTAGGTGCCAAACTCTTCTCTATAGTGACCAATGATAGAACCCAAGGGAACGGCAGGAAGATGTGGCAGGTGGGGGATAGGCTAGACATTAGAAAAAGGTTCTTCACCCAGAGGGTGGTGGAGCACCTGCAAGGGAGGTGGGCATGGCCCCAAGCCCGACAGTGTTCAAGAAGAGATGGGACAACATCCTCAGATACATAGTGTGAACTGTGGGGTCGTCATATGCAGGGACAGCAGTTAGACTCTATGATCTTTGTCAGTCCCTTCCAACTCAGGACGTTCTATGATTATATGGTCTGTTCAGAATTAGATTTGGATCACAAAAATAAGTATAACCTGGTAGGTTATCAGTACTAGCTTATATAAAGGAGAGAGATGGATTCTCATTTATTTTAAAGGAAATTCTAGCTGGTCCATGACTTTTTTGTTTGTAGGTAGATTTCACCAGGAGTTGAGATTTATTTCAATTGTTCAATAGTGTGCAAACTGTGATTAGTTTTAGAATAAGTGATAATCAAATCCTAAAACACATTGTTTGAAATTAATATTTCCATCATTTTGAGCTTTTTGTTTCACAGAACTTGAAGAGTGCACTTCCTGACACAGCGCTGCCCCAAGAATCCTCAGCCAATCTTTGAACCTTTGTAAGAAGCCAGTTAATTCTTGTTTATTTGAAGATTTCTATAAAATCCTAACAACACTATTTTCCGTTGTATGCTTCTGACAAGCCATGTTAATGGGCAGCTGAGCTTTTAGCAGATCATCACATACAGCCTCTTCCTCCTTCCAGTTGTGAAAGGCCATCAGTTGTGGAGAAAAACAAACCAAACAACCAGTCAACCAACAATGGCTTCTGTCAGTCATTTCAAGTACATTTTCTTGCACGTCTCTCCCAAGGCTGCCTCATTCCCTTTCTCCCTATAACACAAAGGCTTTTTTTCCCCTTAGTATGTAATACAGACTGATTATATCTTTGTCCACAATATAGGATTTTATGCTGTTAGAGGTCATGAATTACATGTTGTGTTTATACTCACTCAGTAAAGATTATTTTCTCACTGCTCCTTTACATCTCTAAAAAGCACCTCTGATCATAAAATTCTCTTTGATCAGCTAGAGCAAAGTCTTCAGAGGTGTGTTAAATTGTTCACATTGTGTAAAATCCTTACTCTACAGATAGTGCCTTTTTTCTGCTCTTTACTAGTATTATTACCAGTGAGTCAACTCCTGTTGATTTATTATTTATTAGCAGAACAGTCACCTTAATAATTATTTCCTCTACCACAGAATGCAATTTTCTCTGCTTTCCCTTATACCTGATGTGCTATTGAGAATTCAGGGCCGCGTTTTTATTGAAATCTTTAGTCTCCCACGACTGGCTTCACTGTCTCACAGTACGTGTTCTTAGATATTATTAGTAGTTACTAGTTGAGACTCTGACTTCTTCATACACAAAGAACAGATAGGTTCAGTCTCAGTAACCCTTTTGCACCCAAATGACACCAAAGTAAGAACAAAAGTAGACCAGAAAGCACCCTATGTTTCTTCACAATTGTAGTCCGTATAGAGCATAACAAAAAGTGATTGTGCAAAAGCTGGCTGCTTGGTTAAACCAGGAACAGCAATGCTGAGACTGATACTTTGCTTAAATTAATGAAGGAGGCTTTCTAGCTGTCCCTCTGTTTATCAAGAGGGCATAAGCACAATATTCACTTACTAGCAGGTTATGTTGCCCCACCATAGTTCAGAATAATCAGACCTCCAATTATGGGATGATCACAGTGAACATTTAAAAAGGCTGAGCTGTAGATGTCTACAGCTAAGTATATGGTTCCTACAGTGTACACTAAATTGCCAGGGTTTTCTGTCAGCCTCACATTCTTTTGGACTGGTTTTCAGGGAGCCCTACAAGGTTATGAGTAAACCTTTTTTTTCAGTTTACTA
>VWYH01009970.1:134096-145660 GCA_013399365.1 Pampusana beccarii
AAAAAAAAAAAAAAAAAAGAAAAAATCACATCCAAAATGTGAATGGAAATTTGCAACCTCAGTATGAAAAGGAGTTGGACAGAATTAATTACAGAAATTTAAATTCAGCTATTTTATTTTTCATCTATTTTATTGCCAGTGCTATTGGAGATAGCATTCTCCCTGACGACTTGCTGATTTATAATACAGAGAAATACAAATATTATTATGTTTTGTATTTATTAAACTTTCTCCTTCTAAAAACTGCAGTAGTTTTGAATTGAGTCGCACACATTCAAAGCTAAATGCACTGAACATTCTCCTAGGGAAAATTAAGTCAGTGGTGTAATTATCGAAGACATAATTAGATCTGGCGCTTTTTTCTCTTCCCTATCTCTGGCCTTTTTCAGGCCAACAAAACATATTTGTTGCAAGAAGGACATTATATAAAGTAACTTAAAGCACAATGAATCATATGCGCTGAATCTTCTATAACTAAGGTCAGCAACTGGAAACACCTATAATTTTTCCCCCTAAATGATTAAAAGTTGAACTCTGCAGTGATGTTTGGGTCTGCTAGTTGAATTTGTATCAGTCTCTTCCCCATACTACAGTTCTCTACCTTCTAACAGCTGCCTTAAATGACATCCTTAGGCAAGTTAGAATCTTCCCTAATGCTCAAAAATCCTGAGCATTGACTGCTTGATGTGAAAATTAATGGTTTATAATCTAGTTTTAAACTCACTGGAATGGATGAGTTCAAAGAAATGAACACAGTAGGTGGGTATCTAATAAAAAAATACTTCAGAGAATAATGCATTTCCTGTAAATGCATAAAGCATGTGGTTTTTTTCTTTATAGCGGAAGCTTATAAATTCACATTTTGTATTTTAAGATCATCCAGTAATCAGTGACAAACTCAGGAACAGAAATGGAATCTCATCAAACCCAACCTCCTGTCACTAGTTTATGAAGTTTCAATTAAAAAAAAAACTCATTACTTTTAAGTCCAACATACGAAATATGCATACCACAAATTACTAAACAAAACTCCTTTTGAATATACTACCTTCCATGTTTAATATTGTCACTCTACACGTGAACTATCGCTATTTTTTGTAATTCCAGTCTTTCAGAAGTAAGGTGTTAACTCTATATGATGATATATACTTTATCTTTGTGTGGGGAGAAAGGAGGTCTTTCCAGTAATGGGCTGATGCAGCTTCCACTGAAGTGCAAAATGTGCCGCTGACCACAAATACATGGTCAATGACACACATGTATCCTTGCAGCTTTGTAATTCAAGATTGATTTGAGAATAAATTAGCTGAAAAATCCAGAACTTTGCAACAACTATAGAAACACGATTTCCTTCAGTTTTATGAACACCTAACCCATAACAGCCATATATTTTTTTAATCGATGCACACAAGATACATGTGTACTGAAGAACGTTTAGCTCGGATTGGAATAGTATTTGTGCAATATATTGACAGCAAGAGGACTTGGAGGAGACTTATTTGTGATTGAATTAGTAGTCTAAGTTACATATTTTTGCAAGTTACATTTTTGTATATGCAAAGTTCCTACTACAGTAATGAAATACAGAATTTCTGTCCTCAGCATGCAATTGTATAATATATATCCAGAAAAAGTTGCATAGGAAGGTTGCATCTACATGGGATAAGCACATCTATGCAGAGGAAATTCCAGAATCAGACACTGTCAAAGAAAGTAAAGAATTCTTTGTTCTATTCTTTCTAATCATACCAGAAGTTTATAATGAGATACCATAAATTATCTGAGAACATTTATTAATCTTCACCTCTACTGAAACATTTTAGTGAATGGAATTATGTATAAATCTTTTGAGTTTAGTTCTATTCCTAATTATTATTAATGCCCTTTTACCTGAATTTTATTTCTTTGCTTTTGTGCTACAATACTTCACGTTCTGTAATCAGTTGTTTAAGTTGCCTTCTTGTTATTTAAAACAAAATTTACTATCCACCCCTTAAATGAACTCATTAAGTTTTCATTCTTTGACTTTTTTCAGTCACTATTCTTTTCAGACAAACGTATCAATCCCAGCCTTAAAATGTTTATGAAGCAAAATTATAATATAAAATCAGAGAATCAGATTTCCTTGTTAGAACCGGGTTCTTAGTAAAGTTTCCTTTTTTCAGAGTTACGTTATTAAACTGCTGTTGAAGAGCTAGAAAGAGATAATCTAGCTTCCTGTGCAGATGTAAACAGGAAAAACAAAGTTATGACCTGAATTAATGAGACTGCAGAAAATGCAGGTCCATAGAATCCTACACCAGAGAAATCACATCATCTCATGTCTCCAGATTTATATTTCGAAAACCCTGCAGATACCCTAGGAAGTTGTTCACTTCTACGTAAGCAATGCTGATTTAGAGTTAGGCTGCAGCTGGATCACTAGCATCTCCTTTCTGAACCATCAGAAAAAACACAGAATGGTTATCCAGTCCCCTTTAAAGTAACTATATTACTTTATCTCGCCAGCTTGCACCATCTCTGGAGCACAACCTGCAAATTCCACTGCAGTTTTGCAGCTGCTCAAAAGGGATAAATGTAACAAGACTTTTTTGTTATACAATTACCACATCTTCTTGGCTACTTACTAAATTAATTACTCTTATCTGTACAACCACCTTTTTTTCTGAAAGACATTTCATAAATAACTTTCATGTCTCTGTAGATGTTTTATTTTATTTCTTTTCTGAATAAAGCTTGAAATGAGATATATATTTTCTCTTTTTTTTCCCTCCTCCACCTCTTAGGTTTCTGACTAGAGATTTTAAGCCTTCAAAAGTAAACTTCAGCTCCTACAGGTACACTGCTGATGAAAATTATCTCCCCTACCTCTTCTCCCCATGTTATCAGAGCTTTTTAATTATAAGAACACATCTCCTTATATAGTATATCCTGTGGCCTCTCCAAATGCACTAGCCAAAACAGATTTTTCTTCTATGAAGATAGCTTATAGTCACTTATTTTGAAGGAGGTATCTAGGTTTGTGACATATTTATTATCCTCTGTAACACACAAACACTTCTACAAAGACAAAATCCAAATCCCTAGAAAAGATAACGTTGGTTTGTTTTTGTTTGTTTCCTGTGTAGAATGGTACACAGGTCTTGCGTATGAAAGGCTCAAATGGGATATAATCTTTACTGGGGTGTCTTAGACACCATGAAAATCCCTTTATAAAAGAGAAATTCAATTCAGGTAATTTTTAGGTGTTTGAATTGGGAAGTTTACAAGTGTGGGCAGCATTTCCATGCAGTTCATACAGGGAGGTGCAAATGCAACTCAATTCCAAACCTTCCTCAAGACAGAAAAGACAAATTCGTCTTTCCTTTCTTAGGAGTTCCACTGGTCAGGGTCAGTTTTAATTTCTACTAGAATCTTGACAGTAGCCCTTGAGGCAAAGACTGTCAAAAGGTATGCACTGACTGAGTACAAGCACAAACTGCTCCTGCTTTCTGGACAGCGCTGCCTTTCACAATTCTTCTCAAGGTAGAGAAGTGTGCTGCTTTTGACGGTTTCAGTCTTCCCCAGAGAATTTCTGCAAGACTCTCCTAATAATCAGATTTATGTCAGTATAGGGAAATTACAGAAAGAGTATGAAACATCTTACAGCAAGAGATGCTACCGAATTAACAATAAATATTTAAATTAAAGATTAGACATGTCATGAAACCACTCAACCAGCACCTTAATAGGATATTACATGGCCTAAATAGAAATGGTTATGGTTTATAGTTATTATCTGTGACCTATTTTGCAACTGCTAGGCAAACTTAATGCCTAGCTACCAATCCATACTGAAAAATTCTAAAATGCTGAGTGCATTCTCTCTGCACACTCTTCAAACAGAACTTGCATTGACATCACTTGGAACATGGATATAAATCTAGGTCAAGCAGCTAAAATGCGTAACAGAAATCAATGAGAAATGATTGTCTAGCTGTAGAATTTGGGATTTTAAGTGTTCCCATTACAGCAGCATCAAACCATTTCAAATGCCATCACAGAACAAACTGATGCTTAAAAATACTTGGACCAAGAGGTCTAGTTTGACAAGCCTTGCTTTCAGCTCCTGTGCCAACTGCAGCATCACTTACTGTGCCAGCCCACCTCACCCTCGGGACTGTCCTTTTGTCAGCACAACTGAGGCTGTAGTCACTCAGACATGTCCACTAGGAAAAATACATATATACACACACATATACATTGCTTTTTATATACATATACACACAAGCAATCTAAATCCATTCTATTACAGGGTTTAACCTGTGGCTAGATAGCTGTTCTGTTGAGGTAACATCAGAAGTAGGAGAGGTGCACAGAAAAGTGGCAGAAGATGCCAGGATGAATTATGGTTTAAAACCTAGATGTGAATCAGGTGGAGAATATTAAAAAAAGCCTTACGTCTCCCACATAACTGATTCATTTCCAATTACTGAATTATTGTTTTTTTTTTACAGACTTATACTGCTAGATCTAAGAAAGTTAACCCAAATATAGTGTATTAACAAGAAATTGTTCTGTCCTAGAGAATAGACTTTTTCCAGCAAAATGCAATCTCAACAATTAGCAAATTTGGTCTTTGGAGAGGAATGTTCTGCTTGTTTCGAACTTTTCCAGTATTTCATGCTATATGATCAGAACATACGGATTAAGTAGCTTTCTCTGAAACTACTTTATATACAAATGCTGAGTTTAAACAACTTAAACCAGTATATAGGTAGCTTCTTATGCATGTCTACAGTGGAAATTCAGCTTTAAAGAACAGCACAGATAGCAAAATCATTTATCTTGGGATTCAGAAGCTTTGGAAGATATAATCAAATGCCTTACAGAAGCACTGATGAGGTCCAATAACAACATTAGAAAAACTCTGTAACATTAGATACTTTTCCTAATTCCTTTTCAGTGTAACTAAAATGGTGTAGCAGAGAGACGTTGAGAAACTCTAACCGTAGAACTGCCACAAATGTAAAACTTCAATGTTAACAAAAATATTTTCTTCTCTTTCTTGACATCTTATTATTTGTAAACAAAATAGATTCTGCAAATTTCTAAATTATTATGAATAGAACAGTTTGAAAATACCTGAGAAGATGTTTAGTAACGTCTTATATAGTTTAAAAATAATTCATTCACTGAAGTATACTTTATTATCTATGAAAAAAATACTAATGCAGGTATGTAAGAGAAGCTCTACATAATAAAAGGCTAACAACCTTCAGGGTGTCCATTCACCATAAAACTAATTTCACACCTAGTCTATTATGTAATGTGCTATGAAAATATTACTTGCTTCAAGGTATCTTTATATGCGTTTGGACCATACAAAAGTTGTGTTCAATGCTACGTGGATTATCCCTGGAATAATTTTAAAGACAGTGAGATAATGATGTATATCTTTTGGTTTACAAACTGGAAGCTAAGGTGGTTGGTGTAAAGAAATAAAAGATTGTAACAACTATTTTTCTCTTGTATCTAAATATTTACCATAATTGCCAATAGGTGCTGAAAATGTTGATTACTTTTATACTTCGTATGCTTTTATAGATCTTTCTGAGACTGATGTAGCTTAATGAACGAATTTAAAACATTTTATTATTAAGGTAATAAAAAGATAAAATAGAAGAAAACATTACTCATGGAAGCTGTCTGAAAACAAACAAGCAAACAAAAAAACAACCAACCAAAACAAACCCCCCAAACAAACAACCAAAAACCAAAACAAACCCCCCCCCGCCCCTCGAAAAAGCAATCCACAAAAAACCCACACACCAAACCACCCACCCTCACACACACACATTAAAACAAACAAACAAACAAACAAACCCCCCACCAAAACCAACCAACCAACAAACAAACAACCTCCCACACACACACCACCAACCCAGCACAGACTGACTGAGCTCCCCCTTCTTTTAAAATGCTCATTTGTCTCAGCTGGAGAAACAAAAGACTCAAATAGCTAATGAACAAGAAACTCCAAGACCTGGTGACTATTGAGTCTAATAGAAATATTTCCCTTAAACTGCACCCTAAAATCCAGACCATACGTGTGACTTGGAATGGCTGAGGACAGACTGTTTTTTTGGATCTGCCTTTGAAAAGAAATGGAAATACAAACACAAGCTCCAACACCCATCTAAATCAATAAGAAGACTTCTGTTGATTTCATAGGGAAACCAATAATTTCTCCAACAATATTCAATGAAGCTCAAAAGTGCAAAACTGATGTGAAAAATATACAACCAAATGTTGTTCAACATTTCTGAATTTTAAATGACTTTATTGTTCTTACTGATGGTTATTTCAATCCATTTCAAGTAATTCTAAATTTGTGATTCATCCTTCCCCTCTTTCAAAGTCTTCATGACCAGTTATGTGGTCATGAAGAAAAGTTCAAGATACACACGAATATCTTTTGTCATGAATTGATGCTTATTTTCTCAGTAATTCCATTTGCTTAAGAGGGGATACTTTGGAAGAAGGCATAATTTAGAATGAAGAAAGATATCCATTTATAAGCTAAAAGAAATTTTTCCATATCAATAACAGTATCTCTTAACATATAATTCAAAGAAAATAGGGTTTTCTTTGCAGCAAGTTAACCAATAAAAAAACCAAACAGATGGAGAATATATTTATAATACATTCAAAATCTACAGCGTGTGTTTCAACCAGTACCACTTTTTCTTCTGTCAGCTTAAAATCCTGACATTTGCCAGTTGCTAGGATACTCCAGCTGAATAAACTTCTTTTTCTTTTCCTGCTATTATACTTCAATTGTCCACTATTTAAATGCTTGCATTATATAAGGAAAGGAAATACTTGAACTGCAAACTTTTTTTCCAACAGCTGCTAGCAGATTAGAACAGAACATGTGGATAATAAAATGTGCTTTTCATTTTTTAAAAAAATTGATTTTTATACATCCATGCCATAAAAGAGCTTGTTATGACTGACATGCAACCACTATGCCAGTTACCTTACTTACATATCTAAATATTCTCTGCCTGAAATATATAAAGAACACAACAGACACCAGCTCCCCTAAGTGTTTCTAGTTTAAAGAAAGAAGCTGTAGCTTATACTAAAAAAAATGGAAAATTGAATTTGTATCACGTTTCACTATCTTGCAACAAAACTCTACTTTAAGAATCTTATGCCTTATCATAAATAACTTTTCAGAAGTTTTAGTAATACATATGGGTCTCAAGTTATCTGGAATTGGGAACTATAGGTGTTTTTTATGATCTGTGATAAGATAAAACGTACTATACAAGAGAAATCTTCTTTCTCAAAAGTCCCAAAGCCCTTTTACTTTTCACAAGACTTAAAATTATACATATTAGAAACTTACTTTATTTGGAGCAAAAGAGTTTAATTAGCCATCAGTTATTGTATTTTAACAACCTTAACATATATGACTGTATACACAAAAGATATCTGGAATATAAATGTTTCTGGTGATTAACATGCTGTATTTCTGTTATATTTTTATCACATTTTAAAAAGCAAAATTGTTTCACAACAGTCTCTATTCATCAGGCTTTCAATAACAGCCATTGTTGTAGATGCTGCCTCATCTGTGTATGTCCCGCTATGAAGGATAAAGAAGCAGCTGAAAGAAAATGAAAAAAAAAATACTTACATTAAATAAAAAAAATAAATAAACACACTATGTGAAGCATCACATGAATGAAATTCAACAAAGAAATCTCTGCTTGACTTAGAACTGCAATTTTATGCAAGGGCAAAGAATAAACTTGGCAAAGAATAAATTCAGCCGAGTCTATGGAAAATGCAAGATAATCATACAATATGCTTGTGACAGATTTTTATCACTGTAACTGGTCCCACAGTAGTTTTAGAGAGTGTAAGTATGAGGGAAATACCACAAGAGTGACATTTATCATAATAAATTTCAAAGTTTTCTTGATTGTTGGCACTATCTGTTAACCTTCGGCGTAGCTTTGCACAATTACTAGCAAGAAGAGGGCAAGGAATTCACAAGTTAATGATTAGAGAACAAAGCTCAACAGAAGCCTTCAAAGTGATTTGTCAGGCGCACTGGGAGCCCTCCAAACAAATGAAAGTTCCTGATTTCATGAAGGACTTTTGTGATGTCATCACAGTGCAATGAAGAGTAATCCTGAGCAGCCTGTACCTGCTTGCAGCATGACCATCAGAATTCACCCAAACTGGTCTGAAATTTTAAAACTTTCTCTTATGCAGGTAGTGCAGGAAAAACAACCGTGAATTGCAATCATGTGCTACAAAATTTTCACTGGATAACTCTTACGGACACACTGGGCACATTAATTTAGACAGCCTAGAAAAGTGATTTGCATTACTACAGTAGAATTAAATTAGACATAAACACACAGAATGATCCAAAATATTTTGTAACATCAAAAAGGAAGAAAATTTGGCATAAGTTGTTGACAATTGCTGAGAGATGCAGTATAGTCTCTCTATGTCAATCTTGTCAATCTCGACTGAACCATTAATAAACTTCTGCTAATCACTAACTTCCTGGGAATACTAAGTTAAAATTCTCAGCTTCTGACTAGCTTTTTCACACCAAACTATTTCCATCTCCCAGAGTTTTCCTAAAAACATAATTATAAACAACTGCAAAACAAAGAAATCAGACCATTCTTAAGTGTTTTGCACTGGATACCCAAAATACGAAGTCTAGTTGTTGTTGTTTAAAACGTTGACTTTGAGTAACAAGTTGTTATAAATACATCCCTTTATAGCTTTTCATACTTTCACTGTGGTGTTTCAATATCACATTGAGAAATTCAGAAAATAAGATGAAATAATGTTAATTCACTGATGATATTTCACATGATAGATCACATTACCTATATATGTTGAAAAAATTTCATACATTGCTGTATGAGATCTACAGTCTTAATGTGTCTTCCATCACTGTGCATTTGAGCTTTTATGTTTCACGTGGTTTTCCATCTTTTCGGTTTAATACTGAATTCCAGCCTGCAAGTGTCCAAGGCTTGTTATTTGTTCCCTTCTCATTCATACTGAATAACTAACGAAGCCTCCAAGTTATTAAAATGATGTTTTTCCCTTGTGGTGCTGATGCCTTAAAGGCAGTATGTTCCTTGCAAGCGAAGGAAAAAATTACAGGTTGCATTCCATCAGTGAAGCTGGGTAACTCAATGTATATTGTTAAGGAATGAACTGATTCATCCACTGCACACACCAGGTGAAGTTTACCTTTACTTACAATGTTTACTTAAAGCCAGAGCAAAAGCCAGCCCAGGTATTTAAACCATATTAAGATCCTTTCTAATTAAACAGTGTTATGGGTAGTCAGCATTCACTATTATTTCTCTCAGTACAAGGAGAGCAATCTATTCTCTTTTGCAGCACTTAATGCATACGGTTTTTCTGTGAGTCTTCCTTAATCTTACAATTGTTTCTAGAGACATTTTAACAATTCAGTTATCCTACTCTATAGCAGAAACAAGTGGCATCTCAGAAGTAATGACAAGTCTCTTTCTATAGTGAGATTAAAAGGCAGTGGGAGACCGGATTTCTCATCAAAGTTTTACCTTCAGGTGAAGGTAGAAGTTTTGAAAACCACTTTTCTTGCAGCCGTAAGCCTACTGTCCTTGACAAATTATAGCCTATTAATTAAGTAATTCCACAGCACTGCAGTGAACCAATTTTTCCCTCAAAACTTGAAAAAATTATGAATTGAGGCTAAGAGCTCAATCTAATCCTATAAACTGCCTGACTATTTGATTGGGCACATACAGAAGTCAGTTGCTCTCTCAAGTACCCGATGAGTCACTGGTAGAGACATGATTATATGTAAAAGTTCTGAATTCTCAGATTTCTTTACTTTCTTCTAGGCAATGCAACCACCTTCTTTGAAGTACAGCCAAAACAGGCTTCAAAAGTACTCCTGCATTAAAAATAGGGATGGGAAAGAAAAACAATTCCACTCTGAAATAATAATTTTTGCTGTAGAAAACATGATAAAAAAATTTAAGATCCTAAAGATACATTGAGGAAGCATATTTTTACTCCTACATGCTGTTGTCATTCACTGGTTCTGATAGGAGTCAAAACTTAGTTTGAAGTCCAGGAAATTCTGCTCCTATTTTTGCTGCAGTTAAATTCTATTTTATTTCTGTAGATATAAGATAGACAAAGATATAAGCCATCACCACCTGGTGATAATGACAACATGGTCATCAAATTTTGTCATATGCTGCTGAAAAGAAAGTACAAAATGCTACAGTCTTACTGTTTAAGAGCTGACAGTTCTGCTGTCTCACCAAGGCAGCACAATTTAGGATACTGCAGTCCTTTGCCACATTATATTAATCTGCATAGAGCGAAAGCTAGTAATATAATTCTTGATACTACTATTGGAGAATGACTGTTCCCTTAGAACAGAAACTACGCTGATGCACGAAACTATTTTAACTGCTGTTCTTTCACAAAAGAAAAGACAAAAGGATCCAAGTATCTTTCAACTTTATGCTCTACTAACAGCCATTTAGAAATATCCTCCTACTCAAGCAGAAACATCCACCTACAATTTCTTGTTCATTTATCAAGAGCAGAACAAATCTCATTGTCATTATGTAAATGAGAAAAAGAAAAGTTAAACTGTTTGTGAAAGAGAAGAACCGTACCCAACCGTGTTTTGTAACTGAGGACAAATTCCACCTGTCAAATGCAGTGGTTTGGGAAGATACCTGCTAAATAAGATACAAACTCACACAAGTTATGCAGGTTCCTGGGATATAGCACACTTTTCGCCAAGAAAATGCTCTTGCCTGAATTGCAGGACTTCAGTCACGTATTACATTGCATAAAAAGGAACATGACAACACTAGTCCCCCTTCTACAAGGAGTCTCCCATAGCATTTAAACACTAGCCAGTGATTTGAGCACACCTATAGGTTTTGAGGGCTTCAGCAGAAGAAACCTCCTTGCTGGGTTTAGGACCAAACTATAGGCTAAGGTGTCCAGACACAGTTAAGACCAAAACAAACAAACAAACAAAACAAAAAAAAGGGGGGCAATGAGTTTTCAACTTAGCTATATGCTACCTGAGAAAGGTGCACTGAAGAAGGCAGATGTTTTCAAGACCTCAGCTTGGGTCTTAGGGTATATATATGCTTTATCTACATATATCTTCAGTATTGTCCTTATCTTCCCTGTTAAGCCTCTGCTACAAGAGCAGGCCAACACCTGCTTAGCATCTATTTTTCAAAGTCACTCTAGGCTCACGTTTAATGTGCACATTATCTTCCTTCTGTAGCTTGGTTTTCACAGGAGTAAAATTCAAATGGGTGTTTACTGGGTGTTCTGGTGTATTCTATGATATGAATGGGCAGATCTAGATCCAAAGACTCACCCTAAACCAACTCAGCAGGTATTCCAGGCATAAAAATTAGTTCTCAGTGCTCTGTTCTTAAAAGGGATATAATTATTTCTATATCAAAATAATATTTTGAGGGAAATTGTAGCAATATACTTGA